>NDFZ01005095.1:0-52101 GCA_002192655.3 Mamestra configurata | reverse complement strand
AATTTATAAGGGGGGGGGGGGGGGAGTACTAATTCAGGTAGTAGACCATGAATAAATGATGTTGGCTGCATTAAATTACATTGCACTTGAATTTAACTAAGGCTTGTGTTTAAGCGCCAACCAGAAAAGTACCTATTTTACTACCAAAAAATTCGAAATACCCGCCAGAATGGATAAATGCTCACCAAAGGGCGAAGTCGGAGCCTCGCTTCGCGGGGCTTTATGGTTTAAAAAAAACAACCACGAAGGCGATAACGGGGTCTGATTCGCTCGCTTCGCTCGCTCACTAGACCTCGCCATCCCCTTCTAACGGAACCTATCCGAGTCGGGGTGCCCCAAGTCCCGAACTCGTTTAGCTCGCTCTTGCATCTAAGTTCTCCTAGTAAAAGAAGTAACATTGTATTTCAGGGAAACAAGATTTGGTGAGCATTTATCCATTTTGGTAAGCAAAAAGAATATAAACACAACACGTACAATTATTCTTATGAGTGTATAATATAAATAATTTTGGAACTTAAAACGTTGTTCTTTAGGCACCTCGGTTTAGAGTGGGTTTATTTTATTTGAAGTTAACATATTTTACTTGGTAGATACGCATTTAAATTGTAGCCTTTAACTTATTATCTTCATAACTCTCTGACATTCCTACTTAAAGAGGAAGATTATTTGTGTCGTTATTTCGCAAATATTTCGTTCATATAAAATGGGGTAGCATCGATCGCTCGTCCTTGAGCCTCAAGGAAATTAGTCCTCAGACAAACGACGGGTTGTCCACACAATAAACTCTTGGGTCGTGGTACAAGTGATAAGAGTCAGTGTTCCTTATTTCATGTGATAGAACAGGATCGAATAATGTAGCAAGTCGGACTCGTACATCTCAGGGTTACCTAAATTGAACAAAAAAATACAATAATAGAAGTGAAAACTAAGCGAAAGCTAAAGCGTTCGGTGACGATGACACAAGGTCCATGATTTTTGTTCACCCAAAAAGTGCTCAACACGCTTTAATAAGTTTTTACTTCAAAAATACGTTTCTTGAAAGGACATGGTTAAATAAAGTTTAATTTTATGTCATATTTTTTTTCTTATGGCGGCAATAGAAAATAGGTACACACTGTGAAAAAAATAACTGCTTAGCTATGACGGTTCGTGAGATACAGCCCGGAGACAGACATATAGACAGGTGAACTGTGGCGATTTTCTTGATATAATGGTCTGTTTTGTTTTGAATTCGCTAGGAAGAATATCCCTTTTTGCAATCGTTCAGAAATATAATAATGTATTTCAGCATAAGTAACAAGACTTCTTACTGTTGGTGAAAAAATTAAAATTCGGAAATATTCCCTTTTGAAAAGACACTCCTCAATTGTTTCAAAGATATTTTTTGGTTGAGAATTGATATTACTGTTTCACTTGTACCACACTAGGAAAAACTCGGTCATAATAGCCACTTGTACGATAATTTATTTAGTAACAACTGGCAGTTGTCACATCTAACAGTATTTTTTCGCATTTCCTGTGTTTTTGTAACTTCTACCCAGCCTGAAGCCTCAAAAAGCTTGGTGTCTGCTGAACTCTGTCCTACCGGTTTATTCTGCCAACGTCTCACCGTGCAGACTTAGGTAGAGTGAGCATGAAGTAAACTGTCATTCCATCTTGATTGTATTGATTGACAGGCCACTTCATCTTCACGTCACTTAACTTAAGGATACACGGTGAGATGTTTACAGAATCGCAGTGCTGATAGCAACAACCTCGGGCCAACCATAATGCAAGAGTGAGCAGGTTACTTCTAGGCAAGCGTGTTCCATCAGCGTACATCACTGCTTTCCATCAGGTAAGATTGTGGTAAAACGCGAACCAATAAATATTAAAAACTAACCCAATAACTAAAAAAAGCCGGGCTTTCAATTAATTGGTAATCGGTATCCCTAGTCTAATATCAATTATTTACCTAATCTTATATAAAAAATAAAATTTAATTTAATTTTTCTACTTTAATTTAATCTGTGTTTTTAATTTATTAATTGTTTAAATTAATTAATTATCTATGTTATTATTTGCGCATAATGTGGTATATGCTGTGCCTTTTTGCGTGAAGTGATGAGACGCTTAGACTTAAGTTTGCAATGTACAAATTATATAAGTTATTAGTGGGCTCATTGTTGCGAACCCTTATAATAAATAAATATATAAACGCATATAGCAAACGAAACAATTTTTGCCATACAGATGACTCAGCGCAATTCCCGGAAGTGCTTGTCAACCTAAAAATGACAATCAACTTGACATTTATATGAATTTTGAACGCTCTACCATTCCTATTTTATACCATGTCTATTCATTAGTGCAATGACTAAGCTATAATATTTGTATTTCAAGCTTTTTAGGGTTCTGTGCTCAAAGTCCAACGGGCCCCTATTACTAAGCAGTCTGTCTGTCTGTCAGCGGTTTTCATGAACCGTAACAGGTAGACAGTTGAAATTTTCACGGAGTGTGTATTTCTGTTGCCGCTATAAAAACAAATAATAAAAATACATATTTTTAAATCTTGCACGGTTTCGTACCATCAACCTTTCATGCGCAAGTCCAACTCGCACTTGGTCGGTTTTTATTATGTACGGATCATTTGCAGCTTGAGACTCTGACCGGGCAACATAGTTTTATGCTAACTTATTGACTATCTCATTTTCGGGGACAGAAAGAAATAAAGAACAAATAATGATAGTACTACAATAATTCCTTCACAGCGTCATCGTCTGCCTAGCCTTTTACCCAACTATATTGGAGTCGGCTTCCAGTCAAACCGAATACCAGTATTTTACGTGGAGCGGCTGCCTACCAGACCTCCACAACCCATTAACTGGGTAACGCGGTAGTTCTTGGCTAGACTGGAGTCAGATTTACTGGCTTCTGAAAATCCGTAATGACTGCCAAAGATCTACAAATGGCAGCCGGGACCAACGGCTTAACGGGCTTTCCGAGGCACGGAGGAAACCCATTATGTTAAGATGGTCACCCATCCACAAACCAACTTTGGCAAGCGTTGCTTAACCTTGATCAACCCGTGGCTGATATTCTTTAGCCACGAGCTCCTTTACAACAATCTACTGAAAAAAAATCAAACATTGTTGGGCGCTCATGTTGGTAGACGCTCTTCTCAGCTATAACAATAAAAGTGGAGACGGCCGGGCGTTTTCGGGGACTGTATTTATGTAAACGTTGACGTTGAAAAAGTGTCGGCACTCAGAATAAATGACTTGATTTAGACAAAAACATTATCATCATAAAATAGACTACCGACTGCATCTATTTAAAAACCTAAAAGCTGGCAAAAGATCACTTCCTTCAATAATTATAACGAAGACCGAAAGACATTGGCCTCTTGTTTAAATATTAGGAAAACAATTTTTTTTTAGAAGAATATAACTTTTGACGTTGACGACAACGTCTAATAAATCGATGTCAAAAGTCAAAACGTTTATTTCAATTAGGCCATTAAACGGCACTTTTGAACGTCATCGTTTACAGTTCAGTAAAATAATAATGTAACATTAATAAAGTGACTCTACTGTCCATTCGGAAAGGTAGATTCTTATGAAGAAGAACGGACAAGAAACTCCATAGATACTCTTTTCAAATAATGATTTTACAAAATTTGGTATACAAAAATTAATTTAATATAATGTGAGGACGATGCACCCAGAGTATGCTACTTATAAGAACAAAGTATCACCAGCAGAGGTAAACTTATTAATTTGCTAAAGAAATTTAGGTAAATGGTACTCACATATTTACAAACATTGGAACCATTAATTAAACAACAGTGTGTGAGTCAACAGAAAAAAAAAAAAAAAAGAAACAGTATATCTATAAAGTTAATACATAAATCAACCAGATGAACATCGGCTGCACGCACGAAAAAGGATGACTCATTCTAACGTTACGATCATTTCATCAATGTTTTGTTATGACGTTGTCACGTTAAAGTGTCGTCCGTAAACCGACTTTAGACACACCACAGACAACCAATTTTTTTTTTTCTTTTCATATTTGAGACAGTTAGACATACGTATTCAGAATTCTTATCAGCAAGGAACTTTTCTCGCATTTGAATGCAGAAAATCTGAAACTACTTTTGAATATTACCAATTCTTGCAACGGGATTGCCAACAGCTGCAAACTTTGTAGAACTTCTCAAGCACTTGAACATACCTATCTTACTCGTAATCTATTGAGTCCAATCCGAGTTAAAGTTCTTAGGAACTAAGTCCTTTATTTCCTTCGCCGATTCTTAGGATACTTTCGGCGTATTTAGGAAAGTTATAGGAGGTGAAGGAAATTAATAACTATGTTTTTCTTTCGTATTGTAGTGAGGTCGGAAACTTCTATTATTTCATTCTAATATCCTGGAATCAAACAATAGGTCTGGATGGAAAAGTTATTATTAATAACAGGGAGTACTTTTAATTATGAAAGTGGCTTTTAGTTCTTGTTTGTACTGTGGAGTCTTGTTCACACAGTAGGTGCTTTACCAAAATCGATTATATCTAAAAACAATCAGCAATGGATAGTTGCATTATCAGCGAGTAGCATAGGCCATATTTTATCCCGATACTCCCACGGAAACGGGAATTACGCGGGTGAAATCGCGTGACGTCCGCTTGTTTTAGATAAAATCGATCACTTTGATGTCCGTCTGTCCGTCTGTCAAGACAATTTTTCTCAGGAACGCGTGGAAGAATCAAGATGAAATTAATGGGTGTGCAACATTTGAAATAATAACAGAAGGTTTAATGTTCATATGGCCTAATTTTATTTAATATACTTTTTGAATCAAATAATAGCTCCGGATGGGAAAGTTAGTACTTCCAATGTACTTTATTATTAATAACAGGGAGTACTTTTAATTACGAAAGTGGTTTTGTAGTTCTTGTTTGTACTGTGTAGTCTTTTTCACACAGCGCACATTTTCGCAAATCGATTTTATCTAAAACTAGCTTTTGCCTGCGAATTCGTACGCGCATATCCCATTTTTCCCGTTCCCGTGGGAAATTTGGGACAAATTATGCACCCAAACCTTCCTCATGAATAACCCCATCCATTGGTGAAAACCGCATGTAAATCGGTGCTGTAGTTTTTCTTTCTAATCGCGAACAGACAGACGCAGTGGAGCACTTAGTTTTATAAAATAAAATGTAGTGACTAGCAACGGCCGGCGACTCCACCCGCGTTTCAAGTGATTCATTATCACAATTAACATATTACCAATATTAAAATATCATAATATGCCTTGATCCAGGTCATGGTCCAACCCTGAGCCAAGTTTAAGGCACACAAACATATTCAGCATACAGACCGACAGACCGAGTTACTTTCGCATTGAATTTATTGGTATTGGTGTATGGATACTCGCAAATCTCGTTTTTTTCCCGATCCCGTAGAAATTTCCCGTTCCTGCATAGCCCATAGCCTTCCTCATGAATGTGGCTATCATATACAAAAAGATTTTTCCAAATCCAACTGTTCCAGAGAGTTCCAGAGATTAAAGAGACATATTAAAACTAAATGAAGGAAAATTTAAAACTTATGTTAAAAGTACACTTTGTAAACAAGCATATTACAAATTAGAAGATTGCATTCAGGATAAAAATGCTTGGAAATGCTGGTCCTGCTCTCCATAGGACAATCAAGGGTGTAGACAAAATCCAACTGGTTGATCTATGTATTAACTTTATATATACTGTTCCTTTTTTTGTGTTTCTATTTTTCTGTTGTTTGTTGTATGTTTCTGTCTACACACTGTTTAATTAATGGTTCCAATGTTTGTAAATATGTGAGTACCATTTACCTAAATTTCTTTAGAAAATGAATAAGTTTACCTCTACTGGTGATACTTTGTTCTTATAAGTAGCATACTCTGGGTGCATCGTCCTCACATAATATTAAATTAATTTTTGTATACCAAATTTTGTAAATCATTATTTGAAAAGAGTAACTATGGAGTTTCTTGTCCGTTCTTCTCCATAAGAATCTACCTTTCCGAATGGACAGTAGAGTCACTTTATTAATGTAATTCTATTATTTTTACTGAACTGTAAACGATGACGTTCAAAAGTGCCGTTTAATGGCCTAATTGAAATAAACGTTTTGACTTTGACTTTGACTTAGTTCCAGAGATTAGCGCATTCAAACAAACAAACTCTTCAGTTTAATTATATTACTAGCTTTTGCCCGCGACTTCGTACCCGCATATCCCGTTTTCACTCGTTCCCGTATAGCCTTTATTCGTCCTCATGAATGTGGCTATCAAATACAAAAAGATTTTTCCAAATCCGACCGTTCCAGAGAGTTCCAGAGATTAGCGCGTTCAAACAAACAAGCAAACTCTTCAGCTTTACCTATAATATTAGTATAGATGAACCCTATAATTTAACCTACACAATGGTTTTATAAAGAAGGCACTGATCTTGTCAATAGTATGAATGAGGTATTATTTGCTTTATTGAGACCGTTTCATCGAAGAAGGAATATAATGAACAAAGCCACGATGTGGGCCCATTAAGGGACCATTAGGAAGCTGAAGGCCCTTCCGGCTGTCGGACAAAACGCTCTGAGAATGATTGCCGATTTTTGGTAATTGGAGAGGTTGGTACGAGGAAAGGATGACCATTCGGCTTGGTCAGCTGCTTATACATTGAATATTTTGTCTTTCCGTTCTACTACTAGGAATTGGGCCCAGTGTTTTGTTTGTTTATTTCAATCAAAACTAGGTTCAATAACTTTTGTTGCAGGTATCGTTTTTCTTTATTTCGAAGGTCAATAAAGTTCAAAATAAAGTTGTACTCAATGTCAAAAACTGGTCAACTGACAACGTTTAAGCCCGATATCGCAAAAAAAAAACCAGCTGTTCAGTCGGTACATTTTGTCGAGTTATGCGCATAGAAATGTATGGAGGAGTCGTTTTTTTTTGCGATTTCAGTGTTGGTCCTAAGGTAAAAGTTGTTCATAATGATGAGTACAATGGCCCCTTGAGAGGTATTGCCTCTTAACCTCTAATTACTCTACATTCAGACAAGTTAGTGAGGGCGATGCGAATGTGTACGTTCCTTAAAAAACGAGATTTTTTCCTCCTAATTCGATCCAAATAATAAATTATAACATCAGCTAAACTAATTTTATTTAGTCATGTTATCTTACTTCGACGAAAAGGCTACTTTCGTTATTTTTTCGACACTTCTCCAGCTAGAAAAAGCAAACTATAGGTGCGTTGAAATTTTTATGTTTTTCTAAACATCATCTGCCTAGCCTTTTCCCAACTATATTGGGGTCGGCTTCCAGTCAAACCGAATTCAGCTGAATACTAGTATTTTACGTAGAGCAGCTGCATACCAGACCTCCACAACCCATTAACTGGGTAACACCGTACTTCTTGGCAAGACTGAAGTCTGATTTTCTGGCTTCTGACAATCAGTAACGACTGCCAAAGATCTACAAATGACAGCCGGGAACGGCTTGACGTACTTTCCGAGGCATGCTGGAATCTTGTTTTGTTAAGATGGTCATCCATCCATAGACCGACCATGGCAAGAGTTACTTAAACCTTGAAGATCGACCCGAGCGGCTGTTATTCTTCAGCCACGAGCTCCTCTTTATGTTTTCAACCGACTTCCAAAAGGAGGTTATCAATTCGACTGTTGTTGTTTTTTTCTTTTTTTTTTACTATGTTTGTTATGCGATCATTCCGTCAATTATTACTGGATTTTGATGATTCTTTTTTTATTCGAAAGCCTATACTCCTGAGGTGGTCCCATTGACTTTAAGTCAGAATCTGATGATGGGATCCTCAAATTTTAAAGGAAAATACAATGTTTTTCATATACTTTCTAACGCAATTCAGATAATTGTGCCTGGTAATCAACATCTCATCTTGCTGAGCTGATGATGGAAGGTATAAGTGAGGATCTGATGCTGGGATCCCAGGACATATGTTTGATCAGCGATATTTTCTACAATTGTCAACCGATTTGTTGTGTTTTTTTTGTTTGGAAGAGTCCTTTTCCAAATTGGCGCCATTTCAATTTGGTAAAGATCTGATGAAGGATTTCGGAAGTTGGCAACGGAACTCTTCAAAATGTGATAGAAAATCTCCCGGGATTTCTGAAATTGCATGTCTGTTTATTGATTACACCAGTTCATAACATAACATCACGCCGGTACGCTGTGAAAGGGTACGCAGATGCAAAGAAGTCAACCTGAATTAACATGTTTTTGGGGTTATCTATTCGGGCATAACTTTATTGTTCATAAACCGATCTTGATGATTATTTTTGCATTAGGTTTAGTTATAGCATTTTCACAGTACTGTAAACGTCAAAGATAAACCGGTGACCTCCTCACCTTAAAAACTTAAAACCAAAGCAAAGTAGATATTTAACTATGAGCTGGTGTGGACTTGGACTGCGAAGGCACACAAAAAAACTCCTTAACGGCAAATAGTACAACTACTCATTATGGGAATAATGTCACTTAGTTGTGGGGTATCACTACCAAAAAGAGGAAAATAAAAAACTTTTTGCAGTCGTCGTTTTTTCTGAACATGTTCATAAATAACTTAAATCCCAACTTCAAAACAGCAAAGCCGAGACAGGCCGTTAACGAGTAAAGCAGTCTACGATGCAGCCCACTTGATAGCAAAAGGGTCGAAAACTGTTCAGCCCACCCGATATCTATTCAATTAACTAATGCGATCATTCAATTACTCATACAACCCTAGATTCCAATTTCATTGAAATCTCTGAACTGGAAATCGGAAAGTGAACCCAGAGAAATATGTGAGGTCTATCACATCACGATTCGATTACTTATCAATTAACAATTTCGATTTCAATACGAGGTAGATCTCCGATTCGGAGAAGATCTAATATCCTTGTGAATGGCTCCCATTCATTTTACTCAATCCCTAATGAGCTCATTAAGTAAGGGATACAGGTAGCACATGAATTAATTATCTTTCGTTTTTCACAGAATTTTAAAAGGTTTCAAAGGGATCTTTGGATCTAATTTTATGTTAGCTTAAGTCTCTGGTGGATATTAACTCAATTAGATTTATGTTAAAATAAAACGGGATATTTATGATTTAAAGCTAAGCTGTTCATACTAATATTTACACAATTAGTTAAATAAATAAAGTTAAATTAACAAATCATAAATGAAAATACTACTATAAAAAATATGTACTTTTTTCATGATACCCACAACATGGTAAAGCATTGTGCATCGACTTTTTTTAAGTATGGGAAATCATCAAATGACTTCTTCCGCTCTGGGTGGAGCGGAAGGGCGTGTCAGACTCTTACTGACTAAAATCCATCCGTGTTCCATCTAAAGCCCTTTGCGTTCCAGGGCCGCGGTGACTCTTTCGAACAAATTCCGCAACCCTGGCAGGCTCTGGCCCTAGCGGGCCCCGTCTCCTATACTGACATCTCTTTGAAGCGCACGTGGAACACAACGCGCCATCGACCCGGGCCTGGTGGTGACCGGACAGCGAGCCACCCAACGCTCGCTGTCCGCAGGCCCGCGCCTACGGTGACCGGGGATCGCCCTACGACTCTCGACGCCCGGGGCGTCTTCTTCTGTAACGGCGGTTGGGGCGAAGGCCTTGTCTCTCTCTCGCACGGCCCGCCTTCTCTTTCGCTAGCATTATACTTCGCAGAAGAAGGTGCCCGCTTCCCAAGCCTCCTCGCTCCGGACCATGGATCCAGGGCCGGACGCGAGAGGTCGCTGCCCCTGATCGTCACGACGAAGACACGGCAGTGCTCCGCCTACGCTGGGCAGACCTACACCATATAACGTACTACTTACTAGTTTATTTGAGTACCTACCTACATTGCTTATGTCAACGTATTTAGTATTTAAGAATAACTTATATTTCCCATAATAAGTGAATTGTATTCTTTTTGAGGAATAAATGTCAGCTTGTTTGCAGGGACTCGGGCTTTCACCCTCGCTTCCTATCTTTTTGCAAGATCCCTTGACAATAATCAGCTGACCATTTGTTTATATACTAGTTACCACTTAATGGAAGTCACAATATAAAATGATGATTTGATTAAGACATGTTTAGTTCCGATATAAGAATTCAAAATCGTTTCTGTAACTTTTCAGTTGTTTAACTGAAGAATACTGTTAACCTAAATAAAATATGTCAATCTTTATTTCCTTCTGTTATTCTAATATACATAACGTGAATCAATTAGGTTTGACACCTTCGTCCGTCGTCTCTAAATATTGATAATGTTTCAAATCTCAAAGCTTTTAGGTCAAAACACGAACTATTATTTATTTTGTTTGTGTTTATTTACTTTTAGTACCGTTAATCTATTTTCTCGACTAAAATGAGTCAAGATAACATCACCCCTGTATTTACAAAAGGGAGCTCAAATCGCGCCTATATTTACAGAAGGAGTAAGTCGTACAGTACCAAAACCACGTCGTCTAGTAATGCAATAAATAACATGTACAGAATTGTGTATGAAAGTGCGAACCATTGCCAATTACCAGGAATCCTACCTTAAACATACCTAAATGTGAAAGAATGCCAAGTTCTCTATAACGCTTTGCTTAAGAAGGAAGTTGAGATCTAACTCTATTCCAAGTGTTTCTAAGTTCCTTGAATCATTAGTGATACATGTGGAAACTTGTAATTGGCCATATTTTGTTTAAACTTTTACTTACTATGTTTGTTTAGCTGTAAGTTTTCCTAAAATAAATAAATAACTCGAAGCATGCATATGTAAGGCACAATAGGGATCTTACTTGGGTTAAAAAACTATGATTTTATTTAGTCCGTCAGATTATCGAAAAATATTGGAAAAATATTTTTTTTGGGTATGGAACCCAAATAATGGAAAATATTAGTTCATTTGACCCCAAAACAGAACCCAAAACATTAGCAACCCGACTGATGAAAATCCATACTGCTATAGATTTATTAGAACAATATTTTACAACAACTTTGGAAAAGCGTGGGTTTCCTATTTAACTTTCATAATTACTTCTTTCTAATTGATCTTTTAGTCACTTTAGGCTGTTTGACGTTTAACGTCTAAAAATATATTCAAAATTAATTTTAAGAGTAAATCAACAATCAGTTCAGATACATTTTGAATACATTTTTTGTCAAACAACAATTTAGATTCAAGAAAATTATTCTTCTTAGTCGAACACTCTTGTTAGAGTGGTCGTGGTCGCGCAGATGAGGTACATGGGGAGATGTTCGGGGGGCATTTGAAAAGAAACGTATCGCTGAGAGAGCAGTCCTCGTGCTCTCTCAGCGATAGTCTTCTTTTTCTGCCGGTTGGTCACGTATAGGTGGGTGTGACAGTGACCCGCGCAGTGGCGGTTTCTCTGCGAACACAATGGCGGCTCGCAGTGTGCGCGTGGACGGATTCGGGAGCTCGTAGCTGGATACGCGGTGACCGTGGATGACCCGTACCCACTTGCAGTTTGATACCGTATCAGATACGTAACATACTACACGGCTAGGTGAGTACCAACCTATACGAGTACACTGGACCACAGTGGACTCGCTAGCCTTTTGTATCAGGTCAGTCCAGGGAGTTGGTGATCAACCGCGTGCTCTCTTGCCTTCCACCTGTCCCTGAATCACTACCGACAGTCTCTCCATCGAGTTCTCATTCCTGAAGATAATTATGTGACGACTTAAATGCTATTTATCTTTATTTATTATATATACTTTAAGATGAATAACCTTTTCACAACAAAAATACAATTTTTTCCTCTTTATAATATTAGTGTAGATAGTGTAGAAAGATTAGCAATTATTTAAACACCAAATGACTACTTCCGCTCTGGTCAGAGCGGAAGGGAGTGTCTACTGACTAAAACCTATCCGTGTTCCTCCTAATACCCTTTGCGTTCCAGGCCTGCGGTCGCCAATTATCTCAGAGGAAAATACTCACAAGATAATAAGTACCTCTGCCATGCCCTAAAGAAATGAAAAATTTACAATAAGCAGAGTAATTTCCGCGTTTTTAAACGGTTTTGTTTAACTTGCCCTGTTTGTTTATAAAAATATCCACTTGCTTTCATTTCGTTATAAAACTTGGCTCATGTTAACTGACTTAAAGTAGGTTGATAGACCTTCATATTTATTTTTATTTTCTTAATTTATTTTTTCATAATAAATAACGGTAACAGGTACTTGGGTACGCCCTTCGGGAACACTAAAACCTTGGTCTATTTTATTATTAAGATAAAGTAAAAATAAATTACTATGTAAATAGGTTTTACAAAGATATACGCTTCAGAAGTACCTAAACTAAAATATTTTTGGTAAAAAACTAGAATAAATAAGCTCTTAGAAACGGTGACCGGGTCCTTGAATTTAGATAAAAATCTGTGTCAAATAGTCCGGGAGCCGTAGGCAGGTTCAGTGTAAATAATATTAGGCCCGCATAATATCGCTATTTGTTGGTCTGATACGTATTTTTAGATAAAAGAAACCTCAATTTGCCGGTCTCTTGGGCTTTTTAGAAAAAACTAGGATCAAGTTACTGATCACTAGAGATTTTTTTTAGTTTTTGATGTCGTCGTTCATTTGTTTTTATTTTTTTTCAAAAATAGAAATGATTGTTTGAAAGTTGATTTTTACCAAGCTTTCATTTAACTTGCACTGTTCGTATGTTTGTAAGTTGTCGGTCAAAATTTGCAAACAATTTTTCGACCATTTGTTGGTATTCGATTGAGCTAAAATTTTGCATACACTTTTAGTTCTGGCGACAATACAATGTGCAATACTCAATATTGTAATAAATTAAATATGGCCAACCACTCCAAGATGGCGGATTACAAGTTTTTTCTCAACCCCTAATATAGAGTATTAAACGAAAGGGCTTGAAGAGTAGAAAACAATAAAGTTAATAACATTGCACTAAATTCAATATGGCCGCGAAATAAAAGCTTTGTATCATTTTTTTTTTGTAACGAAACAGTGCTACAACGCCTCAAGTGCCCATATACTAAAATTTTTCTAATGAACTTCAATGATCACCTCTAGTCTCTGGTCAGAAACCACCTATCCATCTAAAAATTTAATTATCGATTCTCTAAAAAAGTAGGTAGTAGAAGTAAAAAAACTTTTTTGACTTGCTATCGATTTTCTGTATTTCCTGTATCCGTTTTTCAAAAACCGTTTTTTTTTCAATTTAATATTCTCTCAATCTATTTTCTTTAGAGCTACGCAACGTTCATCAACCATAATCAACCCAAATGCTACGACAAAAAACTCGACTTATGAACAAGGCAGGCAATTTTTTCAAATTATAAAATAGCTACCTACCTGTTAAAAGGTAGAGAAAATTTCCTAAATCCCTTTTTCATGCCTATTTATCTAGATTCCAATAAGCCGCAGACATTTGGAATACGCGGGATTTTCCAATGAGACCTTATAGGTATTCGTCTCAATGACTTTGGGCTATACAGCCTAATCCGATGGGCGGCTATCTCTTTCAATCTTAGTACAATGGAGGCAGTGAATCAATGCGACCTCATGCTCAATTTTATGCTATCTCATTTATTTTCGTCTAAAAGAAGAAATTGGGCTCTTGAATTAAGTTTGCGGGAGCTCTTTTCATTGTACTTTAGGTCCCATTTTTATAAGGAGACTAAGTAACTGTTTCAAATGGATTTTTGATTGTTTTGCGCAACCTGTTTCATTTCTAGTAGACAATTTTAGTCTGTAGAAACAGGAATGGTCTGTGGATACAGGATAACAGAAATATTGAGCCAATATGTAGGTATAGTTATTTTTATGATATTATTTTTTCTTCTGCTGGTTTACTGGCCTTCTCTCCGTGAGAAAGAGTGGGCCGGAAGCCACGACGCGGAAAGGCACATACGTTTTAAAACATAATTATCAAAATACCACAAATGAGGGTGTTGTTTTTGCCTCAAAAATAAAGGTCAAACCCAGATTTGGTAAAACCATTAATTTCATTAGAATATACCGTCATTACGATCCATGGCAACACATAAGTATGAAGGTCAATGCGCCAAATTTCACGTCAGGACTCGGGTACTGTATTCATATGTTATGCAGAGGAATGAGGAAAATAGGAGGAATATTTTGACTATGATTGTCTAAAAAATGGCTAAAAAAGCAGAGGAAGACCAATCAAACGACTAATGGACTATGTCAAAAATTGTTTCATATATTCCATTCCTTGTTTCTTGGGTCTATCGTCGTTTTGTCGCGTGATATCTCAACACATTATCTGGTTTTTATACTTCAATCGAATACCCAATTTTTGTCACAGTCGTAACTACTGAGACGTCGAGTCGGAGTATACAGGTTATTCCAGAATTGCGTGGTCTTCTTTAAGGGTGGTGTTCTTTAGCTGCTATACAGTAAAGAAAATTAATAATATCAAATAAAAAGATATTGAAAAAATCTGACATCGAAAAACAACTAAAAAGTAAAGACATTATTTCTTTACTTTATAGAATTTTTGAAACATTCTGTATAGAGAAGAAAAAGAAGATTTATTTTACAGAACCCAAAAAAAAAATTGGGGTAAAGACAAAAGAATGATAATAAAAATATGCTGCACTAATTATGATGTCTCACTCCATAATATAACAATATTAAAATAGCTGTTAAATTTGATAATATTCTAAAGTGATAAGTCGTTCCCTCAATTGACACTTCTCTCTCGTAATTTATGGTTATTACCTGAAAGTGTCGCTGAATTAGGCCGTGTCAGTGAATTGAAATAGTTCTAAAACTTGGTTGAGTACTTTGAATAAGGGATGAGATAGGCCTTCTTGGTGAGAGTTCTATTTTATACCTGTAGATTTAGGTGTATTTAATTTCCGGAATGAAATTATGTCTCTTTTCATCAAGAAACTGCAAGATTGATATTATTTTATTAATATTATCTTATCTTGGTTGGTACTGAGGACATGATATATTTGTAGAGATGTTAGTACAAGGTATTTATTTATGGGTCTTTGTAACATACGAATAAATGTTTTTTTTTATTTTTTTTATTTATTTTTAAAAGTTTGCTACTATAGCCTTATTTTGAATTTTTGATTAACTATTTTGTTGTAAAGACAAAATATTTTTGAAATGAAAACTTCTTCAGGCGCGTTGGTAATTTTTAAGATGGGGAAAAACTATCTAACTCGTTACACTGTTACCGTACCCGAATTCTCTGTGTATAACGTAGTAGGTATTCTACTATTGGTGGGGTTTGGGAATCGTAGTTATTTTTTTCTTTAATGAATTTAGGTCTAATGGATCTTTTTATGGGGTTTTATAAAGGGAGCCCAAATTTTGGTTATTTTTGCGATTGGACTTACCGATTTCGTGGTGTTTAAGATTTTATATCTCGAATCGATCGATACGTAATTCGCTACGATACGACGCAGCGCGCGTTTGGCGACGGTAGCGGATCGCGAGGCACGTTGGGTATTTTTGTTCAAGTTTTCACTTCTGTCGGCACTCCCAGAGTACCACTGTTTTTATTAATTGCATGACACATCACACTCAAGCCCTTTTTTTAAGGATGGGAAATCATCAAATGACTTCTTCCGCTCTGGGTGGAGCGGAAGGGCGTGTCAGACTCTTACTGACTAAAAGCCCATCCGTGTTCCTTCTAAAGTCCTTTGCGTTCCAGGGCCGCGGTGATTCTTTTGATCAAATTCCGCAACCCTGGCAGGCTCTGGCCCTAGCAGGCCCCGTCTTCTATGCTGATATCTCTTTGAGGCGTGCATGAAACACAACGACCCAGGCCTGGTGGTGATCGGACAGCGAGCCACCCAACGCTCGCCGTCCGCAGGCCCGCGCCTACGGTGGTCGGGGACCACCCTGCGACTCCCGACGCCCGGGGCGTCTTCTCCTGTAGCGGCGGTTGGGGCGAAGGCCTTGCCTTTCCCTCATGCACGCTCTTGACCTTGCTCTTGCTTGTTGGAAAGCGTTAGGTGAATTGATGTCTACGATGAAACAAGCAAACCCAGAAGATTACAGAACAATCTTGTCTTGAAGGTTGTCAGGTAACAGGTGGTCGGGAACACAGACATTGGCAAAATTAAACAGCACCAGACAGTACTTACTGAAACCATTACACAGTTAAAGTTCCTACCAATCGCGTTTAAATCAACTGAGTTAATTACGTTGAGTATTGGAGCGTAATTTCGGCATTCCCCGGAATAGATAACAAGTCTTGTGTTCACAAAAAATGAGCCTATAACCGTCTCCAACCTCTTGTCTATCACTGCGCCAAAATTTATCAAAATTGGGTCAGCGATTTAGACGTGAAAAAGTAACAAACAAACAAAGTCGCAACGTAAATTAAATTAGCTACCGCCAGTGGCTTCGCCCTCGTGAAAGTAAAAACTATCTCAAGAGAACATTCTCTGAGGATGAAAACTATCATATGTTCTACGAGTTTTGCGGATTTTGTTCGAACACGGATGGGTTTTAGTCAGTAAGAGTATGACACTGCCCTTCGCTCCACCCAGAGTGGGATGAGTCATTTGATGATTTTCCATGCTAAAAAAACCTGTGTTCTAATGCAAGACATGATCTTTCCCGCGCGCCTCAAAGAGATGTCAGCATAGAAGACGGGCCCGCAAGGGCCAAAGGCTGCCAGGGTTGCGGAATTTGTTCGAAAGAGTCACCGCGGCTCTGGAACGCAAAGGGCTGTAGAAGGAACACGGATGGGTTTAAGTCAGTAAGAGTCTGACACGACTTTCCGCTCCACCCAGAGCGGAAGAAGTCATTCGATGATTCTCACTCATAAAAAAAGTGCCTATAATAAAAAAGACAATGGTCTTTCTGTGTGCCAAGTTTCGTCCAAATACGTTCAGCTGTGTTAAAACTTGAAGAGATAACAAATAAACAAACTCACTTTCGCATTTATAATATTAGATGGGATTAAAAAGGACATTTCACAATCCCATAAAACCTACGAGAACTAAAGTAACCTACAATGAAAGATCACCAGCAGAGCAAGAAATCAGAGCAACGCCAACGCAGCTTCGCATTAATTTAACGCATTACTTCACCTGTCCTTTGATCAAAAATTGTACCAATTAATGAAAACTTTACTGATCTGTGTGGGCTTTAAATTAAAATGAAAATATTAATCCAATAATAAATACAAGTGACGTCTGGCTTCACCGAACGATTGCTTGTGAAGTGCATTCAATTTTTCTCTTCGTTTCTTTCCGTCGGCAATCAGGCTTACCTTAGCGAAAACGTCACAATGAATTAAAGTGGTTGTCGGCTACTGACTAAAACCTACCCGTGTTCCTTTTCCGTTCCGTTCAAATGCTCTTCGCGTTCCAGGTCTGCGGTAAAAGAGATGTCAGCCTAAAAGACGGGGCCCGCTAGGGCCAGAGCCTGCTAGGGATGCGGAATTTGTTCCAAAGAGTCACCGCGGCCCTGGAACGCAAAGGGCTTTAGACGGAACACGGATGGGTTTTAGACAGTAAGAGTCTGACACGCCTTTCCGCTCCACCCAGAGCGGAAGAAGTCATTTGAAGTTAAAAAAAAAAAAGCGATTACAATGAGATTCACCACTCATTGTAATCGCTTAGCTTTTGTTTGTAGTAACATTATGCTTTTTGAATATCAATTTCGTAGTGACCGACGGATTCAGTTTCAATTAGTACGAAAGCCCCCAAAATTTTGTGTACGAGTTGATTGATGTATGCATCAATCCGTTCGATATATTCCAATTATAAAATTGGTATTCGTTGTGAATGTCAACGCAAGGCTAGGCCACTATATTTTGATTGCCTTTGTTGTGTTCTTGATTTTGGATTGGACCTGGTATTGGTACTCGTATAGCCAGAGACCGAAATATAATGATTATACAGGTAACTTTTGACTCGGCAAAAAAAAAAAAGACTCAAATGACGTCTAAAAACGAGGCTTCCGGCGACTGGAACCACAATTAACTGAAACCGCGGTCTCAGTTGCCGGATCGATTTAACTTTAATATTTTTCATCCGGCGACTAGGACCACTCATAAATTAATAAAAAAACTATTGTTTCTATTTCTTTTGTGTTGGGGCCATAGCGCGTCTCATCGACATATCTCACCGATTGATCGACACTTTGTGTGACCAGAGGGATGGCTCGTTTCTTTGGTCAAAGAATTAGCATTGCCATTCAACGTGGCAACGCTGCTAGTCTTCTGGGCACGTTTCCGGATGACAGCGATGCGAAGGAATACTTCGACGCTTGAGTGTATTTGTTCAAGTATATTCATAATTATATTTATTTATTTATTTATTAAAACTTTATGCACTAGTAAAAACACTGTACAAAGGCGGACTTAATGCCTTAGGCATTTTCTACCAGTCGACCTTAGGGTGGTGCAGAGACAACATGGCAGGTGCAACTTAAAGAAAAACTAAAAATAGAGAGAAGAAAAAAAATAAAAAAAAACATTTATAAATACATAGATACATACATACACATAAATAAAGTTATTAAGAAAAAACGAATCCAACAAATTAACGCTGTGATGATTCTACCAACTTCTTGCGAATGTGCTCACGTGCCTTCACCTTAAAGGACAACCGACTTGTTGCTTATATATATATATAGTTAGGTTAAGTAGATATAAATAGTTAAGCAAGTAGCTTAAGCTAAAAGTTTTTCAACCATATGTGGGTTGCGACCTCTAGGGGGGTCGCGTAGCTTTACTTGGGCGGTCGTCGGCAAAAGGAGAAAGGCAAGGTTAAACTACAATAAAAGCACAATTTCAGGAAGAGGATGAGCTTGTTTATTTTTTTATTGACAATTCGTGGTGCTATTTTTGAAATGTTAATAATTAATAAAATCATTTTCTAGTTGAAGTATATTTCTCTTTATAATTTTCCACCATTGTAGAGAACATCAGGTGACATAGGTGTGAAGTGGCGAACGGCACTAATCATTTTAGAGCATCCCTTTCCAGCTCTGGATATTCTAGTTTTCAACACTTTGCGAATGAAATTCGATTTGAAGCATGGCCGTCAGCAGTTAAACCTATAAGATTTTCTTTCATATTTGTGGTGAGATCAGCGAGTTCTATTGACTTATCCAAGAAAAAGTTTAAAATCCATCTATGCCCTTTGTCAGCTTCGGGGTGCAAGTCTGGAAAGTGTGTTAATAGTTTCTCTTGAAAATTAATTACTAATTTCATCAAGTGTCATGCAAGGAATGTGAGCCTAAGTAAGGCCTTGCTCATAAAAAAAATTCTCTCGTGTATCATTGACCTCATCGTTTATTCTGCGTGAAATAGTATTATCAGAAAGCAGTATGTTTTTAAATTTTTTGCCTTCTGCTTGCTGACCATAATTTCAAACATCTCTAGAGTTGCTGGCAAAATAAGATTTTCGACGATTGTGTTCATCTTTCCTGCTTTAGCGACTCGAAATACGACTTTGTAGCTAGCTAATAATGTTGACTCGTTGACACTGGATACCTAAAATGCTGCCTTCCAAGTCAAAGCCGCAAGAAGGCTTACCAACTTCCTCATATTTACTTGAAAGCTCTTGCGGCTTCTTGCAGGGGTCTTACTAATTAATGAAAATTGGTTCCAAAATAGGGAAAATCGCAAACGTAGTCTTTTCAATTACTAACTTTTTGGTCTGTCTGTAGCCCAAGGGGGTTGACAGAATTTTTCGACCTGTAACGGGGTCGCGTATTCAAAAAGATTGAAAACCACTGATCTATACATATATTAAAGCTGAAGACTGTTTGTTTGAACGCGCTTTGGAACTACCAGTCGGATTAGGAAAATTATTTTTGTACATATATGATTGGTATAGGCTAGGGAAAAAGGGGACATGCGCGTACAAAAGCTAGTTATGCTAGTTAAGCTATGTAAATCTCAGTGAAGTGATTCATTTTAATTATTAGATTGTACTAGCACTCCTGAACGATTGCCAATGAGTAATAGGTCGTACGAAATATCAGGACAAAGAGACTGTTGAAAATGATAATGACCGACTTAGAAGCTTTATCGTGGTTGTATAGCTAATGAATCTACATAATTTAAAAGTTATTTTCGACGTTGGCTTTCCACTTTTTCCCAATTTGTCACATGAACCATACACGCAATTTAAAATAACGAGATCATATCACAAATTCAGATTAAAATATTGAGCTCATAAATATGTACACGATACGATCATATAAATTACCTCATGTGACCTTAAAATAAATATAAAATTAACGTCACACGCGCTGAAAGGAATATGACAATAAAATGCTAAGTTATTTCAGTCTTCCAGTCTGCAGAAGAACACCGTGCCAGTGTATTACATGAATTGAATGAATCTAGAAAAGAAGAAAAAAAAACAAAATTACCAAAAGTCGAATTGAGAACCTCCTTCTGAAGTCGGTTAAAAAGTATTTTATTGCTGCAAAACGACATACTTACATATATTACTAGTTAATGCTTGAGTTTGTCTATTTTTGATGGCTCAAAGGAGTGTGCTAGCTAACAAGTGTCAATTAATTTGATTTACAGATTGAATATTTTATTTTTCTGTGTCATGTATTGTACAATACTTAAGTTCAAGTTCAAGTTCAAGTTTTTAAAACTTAACAGTCAGATGTGTTGCTAGGGAGTTTGTTGCTCCACCTCTCTTCCCAGCTAAAACATTACGAAGTGGTGACGGGCGTTTTGAGGGACTGTCTTTATGTAGAACTTTGACGTTTAAAAAGTGCTGGCTAAATAAATGACTTTTGATTTTGATTTTTGTTAAGTTTATTTTGCTCAAACTAAACCCTAAACGATAGTGTTATTAGGTCTTAAATTATATTACTAAAGATAAGTTAAATACTAAATAAGAAAAAAATAACAAAAGTATGAGTATAAATAAAGTAGATGCATGTCGTGGTTGTGGCAAAAGGGCTTCCACTCAGCATAATGCTGTGCCGTGGAGGACCCACAGCACGGCGCTGATTTTCAGTGGTCGCCTAGGACATGACGTACGGAAACCAAGCCCGCTGTTCATGTGGAAATAGATACTTAAATATAAGTATAATTACAGTAAGATTAAATATAATGTGACTAAACCAAGCACGAGTGTCTTGACACAAACAGCATTGCGATTCTGTAAAGTTCGCACTGTGTAAGCTTCGGTGAAGTGATCATGAGGGGAGCTGTCAATCTATACAAACAAGAAGGAATGACAGCTCACTTCATGCTCACTCCACCGTGAAATGTTGACAGAATCGACCGGCTGATTTCCAGTACTCGGTGACTGGGTAATACATACCTTGACTGCTCCGTTTGTTTTGCGGTTGCAAGTGACTGCCGAGCGTGGAGTCCTGGGTTCGATTCCCAGGCCGGGCAAAAAGTGTTATTGGATTTTTTCAATAGGAATTTCTTATTGACAGCCCCACAAGGTGAACCGATGACCTGGTGAGGGTCGCGGGTAGCCGACAGATGCGAAAGGCACAGGACTGTTGTGGCGACACTTGAGGGAGGCCTATGTCCAGCAGTGGATGTCATTCGGCTGATATGATGACGATGATGATTGACAGCCCGGAGTTTGGAAGTTTGTGTGACATCCCCGTGCCTTGGAAAGCACGTTAAGCCGTTGGTCCTTCGCTAGATCTCTCTCCGGTCGTGTCGAGTTGCCGTCCCATCGGAATATGAGAGTGATGGAAGAGGGAGTGCACCTAAATTTGCGCACACATTTTTGCACTATAATAATATGTCCTGCGCCGATGGCTAGTATCTGATGAGATTGGCCACCATGGCCAAACTCAGTCAGGAGGACTATATAATTCACTCTAGGCAAGACTGGTGGCAGAGTTTCTAGGTTCTGATGCCCATTACGACTATCAAAGATCAATAAATGACAGCCGGGACCGAGACTGGGACAGGTTAACGCGAGGCACGGAGAAACTCGATATATTACCCATCCGCCTCGGCAAGTGTAACTTAACCTCGAAGTTCAATCCATGCGGCTATTATTATTTAGTCACGAGTTCCTCCTCCTCCTGCATACTGCAGAATTTAAATATTAAAATAGTTTTCATAAATATCCAGCCAATTCTAGATAATCGTTTTACACTTAGCCCGCTTTTACTCAGGGGCATAAAACAAATTGGTAGGTAGGGACACGTTCATAGGCCCCTTTTTATTTGCCCGACTTTACTGAGACACAAATCAATCGAAACTCGGTCCGCAGGCAATTTAGATATTTTGACGGAGTAGCTTTGGCAATCCAATTTCTCTTACGTAAATATAAACGGAGCCGATTCTTATTTTTCTAAGCAAAAACAATAAAAAGTCGGTTAGGTTAGAAGGATAAGTGAAATCAATGTTTATGACTGAGCGCTCGTAAAAACGTTTATATCCGGTAAAGCTGCTATAAATGTTTATTTTGTATTTATCAACGTAAATGTTATTTTACAACGATAACTTGTAAAACATTATTTAAGCCTTAAAAAACTTCTTGAAGAAGCTTCTCAAAACCCAGACAAATATCATTAATTCGGTAGTCTGTTTGTCTGTGTGTTTGTTAAGTTTTCACGCTTAAATCATCATATCAGCCGAAAGACGTCCACTGCTGGACATAGGCCCGAAAGGGTTCGCCATAATCGTCACGCTTGGCAGGCGGGTTGGCGATCGCAGTGTAACTGTTGCAATGCACAGAGAATGCTGCTGCCCATTCTTTGGTGAGCCTCTTACGACACCCATGGGAAGTGACGGAATGGTGCTATTCTTTTACGTCCGACACCATACAACACGCCTAAAACGCAGTTTTTTTTTTTTTTGATGTGTAGGTATGTTGGACCTTAGAATTCGAAGATGACATTTTATCCCGGTTGTACGTCCCCCTTACATTAGTAAAACACTTTTCACGGGCAGAAGCTAGTACTTCATAAAATCATCATCTTGAGACCAGTTGGGAATACACCTTCAGAAATTCAAAGATTAATTATGTGCGGTAGAGGTGACGCTATGTCTTCTTTCACGTATTTTATTTAGTATGGTACTAAACCATCATATCCGACAGTATTTATGTTTTTTAAGCTATTTATTACTTTTATAATGACAGATTCTGAAACTGATGCGGCATAAATAGGGATTGTGAAGTGGAATTTTCAATAGCGTGACTATGAATTGGCGTACTGTCATCATAAACATTTTCCTCAGGATATCCAAATCAACCATTCAAAGCACAAATGTTCCTATTAAAAGATACCCTTAAAGATTAAGACAGGAATCTAAAGTAATAATTGAGGCAGTTTATTGCGGAAGTATCTATAACGTCGTTGATAGCTTGTCATCAATGTGGATGCAGCTTTATGCGGTCGGCTGTCGTAATTGCCCCGATGCCCCGATTACCCGATTTGTATCACGCCGACGACCCATATTAACCGGCAGATGAGGGGAGAATCGTGTCATGTCACAGAATTCACGTATTAATGTTTAATGCCGGTGTTAACTCAATTTTGTCGGGTTTCGGTTTCATTGTAATAAAATAAAATCTCGTGAAAACGCTCATGATTTGAACACTCGAAGAATTTCAAAGTATGTATGTTTAAATTAGCAGAACCTACCAGTTTCAATGTATTCGTATTTATATTGGTATGTAAAGAACGCACAAATAATGATTACAGTTGGATATGTCAATGAAGATTTGTAGAAAATCTGGATTCGGCTTGGCCTGCATCCCAAGTAAAGCATAATAGACCGTGTGGCTTCCAGCCAAGTTTTCCTTGCCAAAATCGAGATCAGAGTCAAAGAGCGTAAAGGATTGGTATCCGTAAGTGGAAAGCCGGTCACAAAGTACTGACATATTGGAAGAAAGCCGGCTGTGTATCGGAACGAATTGATCGATGTAGCTTCTGCAAGAAACTGTCTCGATACAAACATATCTCTAGTTGAGGGTTTTGTCTCAGTTGGTGGTTTAAAGATTTATGTTCGCTTGATTTTGGTCTATGTGGTGATGCTTGGGAGAGGCCTATGTCCTACAGTGGACGTCTTTTCAACCGACTTCAACCTCAAATTTTAAAGGCTCAAACATTGTTTTTCATATATTTTCTAACTAATTGTGCCTGGTAAACAACATCTCATCTTGCTGAGCTGATGATGGAAGGTATAAGTTAGGATCTGATGCTGGGATCTGCGATATTTTCTCCAATTGTCACCCGATCTGGATGATTATTTTTTTGTTTGGAAGAGTATTTTTCCAAACTGGCTCCATTGCAATTTGGTGAAGATCTGATAAAGGATTTCAGAGGTAGGAAACGGAACTCTTCAATAAATGCTAGCAAATCTCCCGGGATTGCTGAAATTGCATGTCTGTTTATTGATTACACCAGTTCATACCATAAAATCACGCCGGCAGGCTTTGAAGGGGTACGCAGATGCAAACAAGTCAAACTGAATTAAAATGTTTTTGGGGTTATCTATTCGGGCATAGCTTTATTGTTCATTCACCGATCTTAATGATTCTTTTTGCATTGGGTTTAGTTATAGCTATATTGCATTTGCACTGTACTGTGAACTTCAAAGATAAACCAGTGACCTCCTCACCTTAAAATCAGTAAAAACTAGTACCGAAGCAAAGTAGATATTTAACTATGAGCTGGTGTGGACTTGGACTGCGAAGGCACACAAAAAAACTCCTTAACGGCAAATAGTACAACCACTCATTATGGGAATAATGCCACTTAGTTGTGGGGTATCACCACTAAAAAGTGGAAAATAAAAACTTTTTTACAAAAAAAAAACCGACTTCCATATACCTAACATAAAAATAACTTTATTTTCGGCAGTCGGTGTTTGGAGTTTGGTGGTTGTATTTCGTTTTTTTGACACCGTCTTCCGAAATTAAAGTTATTTCGGAAGTTAGTCGGTTTTTTTTTGGCTAAAATGGTGATTAGGTACTCTAAAAAATAAGGTTCTGTTTACTATTGGTCAGTTTTTATATCGATGTCATACATTTTTCTCCTAGCTAAAAAGGACAAAACATTTTTTTTTAATACATTTAAGACGACACATAAGTGTCAAAAAATCAAGTAAATATTTATATATTAAGTTTTGAGCAACACCGGCACCATTTTCTTTCTCTATGTCTAAGAGATGACGGAACTTACTAACGCCGTACAAACTAAACTTCATAATAACTCACAGTTTAAGCCATACAAACTGCAGCAGTTCTTTGAAGTCCAAGTTTTTCAAATAAACGTTGTTGTGCATGTCTGTTTATGCAGTACAGTCGGCCACACGAAGATGAATTTCCGTCACACAATTCGCATGTTCAGAAAGCTCATCTTGTGTTGTACGCTGTACAATGCTTAAGCTGAGGGAATGTTGGCTGTCTCCGCATGATGATGCTATGTCACACCACAAACTAGGTGGGTGCAGAAGGCTAAGCGAAAGAAGGCTAAGTTCAATTTACTTTGACCCTGCAAAATCCGCTCCATCGCGGGCTGTTCGTGAAAATCGTACACTTGCGTCGTCGCTTTTCATATCGCTCGATGCCGGAATCGGTCGACCTCAGCTACAAAAATAAGTTGCCAAATGAAAGAAAGAAAAAAATAAAGAAAAGAAAGAAAGAAAGAAAAGAAAGAAAGAAAAGAAAGAAAATAAAGAACGAAAGAAAAGAACGAAAGAAAAGAAAGAAAGAAAGAAAGAAAAGAGTATTTAATTTCCACAAAACGACATACATAATTACCAGGTATTAATGACTAGGTATACCTACCAGTATATAGGCGTGGTCGTCTGATGACAGCGGAAGACCAGCAGCCAAACACGATTAATGACCCAGTATCGCTAACAAACACAAACAAAACGAGTTTAACGTCTTCGTTTAGTCGTGGAAATTGTTCAGTTGACCTGTAGCTAAAATAGGATAGGAATGAGGAAGTGGTGACGGGCGGGCGAATTGGGGGACTATCTTCCATGTAAATTTTTGACGTGACATCAAATGCTGATTTTTAGCGTAGTTTGAATGAATGACTTTTGAAGTATAAGTAGGTGGTTCATAATCATATTTGTGATTGCCGAGCACGTCTATATGTGGGTGCGCCCGTTTCCGCTTGTTGCATGGACTCGACCTTCTGCACCTACAATTCTGTACTCAAACGGTCCCATGTAAATTGTATTACCAGCTTTTTCATTCCTTTAAATTGAGAAATTCTCGTTTATTCGAGGCGTTTGTTTTGTATGTATGGTGTGTTTTAACGGCTAAAATGAGCACTTTGATGATTGTATGATATGAATATTAAAGGGGAAACTCAGTGAGATCGAGTTTTTGGAGGTGTTTTTACAATAATTTATATTTAGGACCGTAAAATGAGGCTGGTATGTATTTAGTTCAAGGTAAAAATACTTTGGAAAAGTTGAGTCAAGGTTTGCGCAATTCGGCTTCAATTCACGTAAAAATATTATATATAAAAGGAGACTCAAATAAGAATTTAAGTGTTTCGTTATCTTCCACTTGATTTCTCTCCAGCTGATTTCTGATACACTTTGTACGTTCTTCAGAATAGAAACATTGCAGCAGTATTCTTCCACGTGTGCGGTGCCAAGATCTAAATAACAGTTCTTAAACAATTTCTCCGCATTCTCATAATGGGCTTGCTGCGGCAGCACTTTACCAAAACGTCTGCTCTGAGACTTATGAGAACCTACTTTATTAAAATGCAGACTTCGTAATATTTCAATGTATTCGCAATCTAGTGGTTATTGATGACTTGACTCGTAAAACACTGGAAGGACGCCAGATAGCTGCTATTTAGGACCTCCTTGCTGTGAATCTTTTGAAGAATTGCTGGTCAGGGTATTTTTTGATTATTATTCTCTTTATTTATTTTCCTTACATACTAATTTACATTTTTAAATATTTCTTAAAAAAAAAACACATTATAAAAAACATTGAAAAATATAAAAAGTAGTAGTCCGCCGGTGTCGGGAGCAGAGTCCAAGCTATCGGTGGAATATCCAGAGAAAGGAACCTCCTCACAATACGAGCCGTATCGAGGAGTAGCCTTGTGTATCAGGCCCTTTACCCAACTGCGTAACGCCAGCTTCGACAGATTGTCGTCGAAGTTTTTGGCCATGAGGCCAAATTTATTATTATTATTACGTTAAACTACTGTTTATTATTATATGTTGGCTCTAGTTCATCACTTGTGGCTCCAGTCACAATCCTATTGTTAGACTATACTATTGCACGTGTAAGCGGACACACCATTTATGCCTAGAGGCATAATTAGTTTGGTTTACTTGTAAATGCTTGAGTTTGTCTATTTCTGATGGCTTAATGGAGTGTGCTAACTAACAAGTGTCAATTAATTTGATTTACAGATTGAATCATGAATCATCAGATTGAGTCATGTATTGTAAAATATTTTACATAAACTGTATAAATTCAAGTTTTCATAGCTGGTGCCGCCAGCAAAAAACAAAACTGCATCTAACGACGAATATTGAAAATGTTTATTTATTTATTTATATTTATATATTTTATACAAAAGATACACACATCTATCATAAAACACAGTGATACAGTGGTTCACTCAAGTGTGCTCCTTCAGTTATAGGAGACCACAGAGCATGCACATATAACTAGGTTTACATTCCTACAAAATAAAAATAAAATAATCACAAAATTAAATTAGAATTAGAATAAAATTATTAGAGTAAATTACATTCAATTAAATTAAATTAAATTATTCCAATACAATAAAATTATTCAAGTATATTAAATTAAATTAAATTGGTCCAATAAATAAAAAAAATAAATTTAAATTTTGCTGTTTCATTAGATTACAATTAAATTGTTAAAATGTCAATTTTAAAATTCAAATACAAATTTAAACTGAGAAGGTTATTAAGTCTCCAGTATATTCTCCTTAGACTCTACATTTTATGAGTTCAGCTAATGTAATGAAAAAGTGATAGCCGTTCTCCACATACAAAAATTCTAAAGAATGAAGCTTCTTTTCGATGAAATGCTAATAAACTTTTTTATTCTTGTTCGTATCCGTAGCTAATATTTATTATTAACTGGTACCACCGCATATGAGAAAAACTGTATTAACATTATACAAATTCTTGCGCTCTTCGCCTTATGAAATTCTGATAAGAAAATTCCATTTTTTATTAAAAAACTCGTTCATATAGAAGACTGATTAATTGATTCAGTATTATGAGATTGTGTACTGAAGCTAGGAATTTGAGACTGTTTGCTAAAAGGAAAACTGTTGGAGTAATATTTGGTGTCAAACTAGAGATAAACAATATCGTCTGTTTGCGACTACCTGCGAGTTTAGTAGATTATCTTGTTAAAGTTTGAAAACTACAGCTGTCATAATTTTGTCGTGAGTTCGTAGTGCCTTTCAACTGCTTTTTGTACAACAAAAACAGTTTGACGGCTCTGGTTGTAATTTTTAAAGGATCTGTTAGAAGATTTACATTTTTTTTTTCCCATACAAATTCATCATCCTAATTTTGCTGAAAGCAAACATAGGTAGGCCTTGCAAAATTAGTTTGATGAATTATTTTCATATGTATTATACAACTATGCAGATGACCCAAGAAATGAAGGAACGCTTTATCAGTCCGAAAGAGGGTGCCTTCCGGTTCACTGAATAAATGAGCAGTTTCTCGCGATGATCGTTTTAGTTTAGTTTTACACTTAGCTCCTTCACATGAAACTATGATCGCGATTAAAAATGAAAGAATTTAAAAAAATACAGCGAAGTACACGGTAGCATCATCATTATTATCGTTCACAGCCCGACTTCGCCCACTGCTGAACTAATGCCTGTCTTTTTTTGTCCCACGTTCTTATTCACATATCAGCATGTAAGTCATGGTGGGCAAAACACTCATGTTTTAGAAGCGCTACAGCATCATTATAGAAAGAAAACTTTTGCCAAAAAAAAACCAAAGCAAAATACGCAATTTCGTTTACTTGGATGACATGTTTTTTCCAGCAATTTCGATCGGAAAGTGTATCCTTTCATATAAATAATGATTTTATCAAATCGGTTCATAAATGACTGAGTCATGGGACTCACCAAATGGAGAACGTTCTCCTTTTTTTGGAGTCGGTTAAAAATATATCGGCATTCCAGTTTCCAATACAGCGCGTGTAATATTTCAAAGAAACGAAATTATTACTTGGCCTACTCTAGGCTTCCTAAGACCGGACGGCACAACGCAAAGCCAGTGCGCCCGTAAATTTAATATTATGAACACTCCGTCAATATTGAACGTTAGCCGGACTCCACAGGGTAGGTAGAATGTTTAGCCAAGATACGGTTTTATCCTATCTAAGCCTAGTTTTAGTAGCAATATTCCACCAAAAGCGTTATGAATATCTTCGTAAAGGGGTCAAAGTGAGAAGCGTTTTTGGTATCTTCAAAATGTTTGTGGCTTGTAGCTAGATAAATTGCTGCATGACTTGGGTAGAATTTGAAAGCTTCGTGTTTAATCCAACTACGTATTTTTTGGGAGGTTTCATTGAGCTAAAGTATTTTTATTTTCATTTTATTTTTTAATGCATGGATAGAATATAATTTACTATCTGTTGCCCGCGACTTTGTACGCGCATGCCCAGTTTTTTCCCGTTTCCAGCCTAGTTTTTAGCCTATAGCATTCCTCATGAATGTGGCTATCATATACAAAAAGAATTTTCAAAATCGGTTCAGTAGTTCCAGAGATTACCCCCTACATACAAACTTACAAAATTTACCTACTTTACCCTTTATCTTTATGATATTAGTATAGATTGCACAGAAATTTCTCAACTCTTTGACTAGCCAAGGGGGGTTGCCATAATCGCCACGCTTTGACTAGTACATAAACTTAATTCTTTGGGTACCTACGCGTACAATCAACTGATTGTCTTATCGTTGACAGCGATAAAGCAAAATGCTTATGACATGCTGTGGCTTTCGGTTTTCAAAGAAGTTCAGATATCAATCTGTTATAAAGAATAATGTAAATAACAAACAGTGGTACCTACACTACAATACACAACCCCCGAATCGTTCCCCAAAATCCCCCAACAAAGCCCTTATCACCGACCTTCAAAGCAACACAGTACAAACACCTTCACACGAGACGTAAAAGTAGCTTCCATTTCGTCCAACACTTGAAACTCAATAGAATAGTTCTAACAATCATTGTTAGTAAACAGTCTGCACCCGACGTCGCTCGTTTCCAACGATCTTTCCGTGCGGAGGGCCTATTCTTCCATCTTGTTTGTTCGTTTGAAAGGAATCGCAATTATCGGCTGCGTTGATGTAAGCCCCTCATAGAAGCTCCCTTTATTATAGAAGAGAGGTTATGTATAATAGAAATCTTCTCGTATACTACTATTGAGACAGTTCGGAAATTGTGAGTAATGAAACGATAAATTGTCGTTGTCCAAGGGATTGTATTGTCGAATTGATTTTATAGGTGATTGAACATGGTCTATCAATTTTGGGTAGGGTCTGAATTGAGGGCTTTCAATTTACACAATAGATGTGACTTTATTAATATGGGTTTAATCTATTGGTAAGATTTAAAATGCACCCGATTTACCCGCAAACAAACTCTTTTTCTTTCATTCTTTTCGACCCAAAGGGTAACCAACAAAACCCTATTACTGAGCCTCCGCTGTCCGTCCGTCCGTTTCACTGTCTGTCAGTGGGCTAGCTCTGTCTCTAGTGGGTATCTTAAGAACCGTAATAGATAGGCAGTTGAAATTTTTACTGAGTGTGTATTTCTATTGACGATATAACAACAAACAATAAAAAATTAAAATGAATAGTTTAAGGAGGCTTCCATACAAGAAACGTGTTTTTATTCGGAATCCTTCGTGTAAGGGTTCAACCTGCACTTGGCCGGTTTTTAAGCATAGGTATGATACGCAAGGTGAAGTGTGAGACGTTAAGTTAAAATTTTACAGAGAAATAATAAATAATAATATCTTGGGACAACTCACACACGGTCATCCGATCCCAAACTAGGCAGAGCCTGTGATATGGCAACCAGACAACTGATAAACATACTTATATATTTCTAAATACATACATATAATAGACAAATTACACCCAGACACAGAACAAATGATCATGCTCATCACACAAAGATTTGTCCTGGGTGGGAATCGAGCCCACGACCTCCAGTTTAGCATTCAGGATCACTAACCACTCGACCAACAGGCCAGCCAGAAAGGGTACTGAAAGTGATTCTTTTTCATGAATCGAATTTTTCGATTACATTGTGGCCATTAGTTCTAATGATGGAGCAAATCTTAGTGACCTTCGTTCACTCTGTACAGGTAAAAATATGAATTTTGGTTAGGATCAAACGACAAAATTTTATTGGAAAATCAGCTCAATTGTGGATCCCACTTGAATGTCATTAGTACACCTTTCCAATCTGCCACCATAACATGATCCCTAACTACCCTTAGCCTTTTCATGACAAAAGCGAAAATCAGAAATTGATCCCTAGGGGTAAAATGTGCAATGTCATACAAGTAGGGAAGCGATTGAGAAGGGTTATATTAATGGAGCTTATGGTCTGTGGGTCAGCACTTTCCTATGACCTACCTTCCTTCCACCTTTACTCCCTGTTCCCTTTTTTTTTGAAGCATCATCTTCGTCCTCTTATTATTTTGATTGATTACTCTGAAGACATATGGAAAAGCACGTTTTATGAATAAATGTTGCTATAACACGTTGCGTGACCCGTTGCAGGCTTGTTATGTAGCACGTTACAAAGTAAATATGTTCAAACAACTTTTTTAATAATTAGATTTTTGTGCTTAAAATATGCAGCTCACAAGATGAGATCTTTGTTTTGTTGGATACTTAGTATTGTTACTTATATCTAACGAAAAAGTTGTGGAAGAAAATATTCTGACAATTGGACCGTATGACAATCGACAGATTGTTTAGTAATTGTCCTGCAAATAAAGGAATTATTTCTTTTTACCTGACAGATACCGCGCGGGTCAAATGTCAACATGAAAAATATATTTTCGATCGAGAATAGAACAAGATGTCTGCTTCGTTGGCAATTCCTGTTCCAACCAGGTCAATCGGAAAAGCCCTAGAAAATGAGTCTAAACATCCTTTTCTTATAAAGATTATTTCTAAAATGAATTGTAGAGCCCTCGTGTTAAAGCATCCGCCGCCACTTCCGCACTATCTAAATAAAAATATAGACATAATAAGTGCTTTGGCAACAACTTCGTCTATGAGAAAGTCGAAAAGTATCTCTAGGGACGTATTACCGGGATGGAGAGTACCTATGCCTATAGATTTATGTATTGGACTTTTCAATAGATATTAATGTGGTTGGTACCTGAAGACGGGGCCTAATAAACGCTTGCGTTATGATTTGGACTCATTCCTGCCAGTTTAGCCACAAGTCAGGAGTTAAGTTAGCTGGAAAAATAAGGATGATATAATAAATTATAAGATATTTAGTATTGTGTGACCTACCTAAAAAAACGGCTAAGTGCGAGTCGGACTCTCTCACGAAGGATTTCATACCATAAACCGAAAAAAAACGTTTTTTTGTATGGGAGTCACCCTTAATTTTTAATTTAATTTAATATTTGCTGTTATAGTGGCAATAGACATACACACTCTGAAAATGTCAACTGGCTGCCTATTACGGTTTTTGAGATACAGCACGATAACAGACAGACGGACGGACGGACAGCAGAGGCTTAGTAATACGGTTCCGTTGTGGTAAACCTATTGTGTGTAAGGTCAGTGCCGACAATGTACAAGCAAACCAACTTAAAATACGAGTAGGTATCTACAAATACCAGTTGCGCCGTTCAATTTAAGTGGACATTGTTCATCCTATGACAGTTGCTAGTCGTTAAAATCGTCACAAAATGGGGTCAATACAACACTACGTATGCGTTCATTTATTGATTTTCTTTTCTTTTACACACGAAGCTTTTGTTCCTTGAAAAGTTGTAATATTAAATGAACAGGTCCAAGACTCGAAATAAATTGGAATTGTATCAGCGATAACAGTTGTCAAAAAATTTAATGATTGACCATTGAGTAACATCTAATTTTGTTTCTTTTTTGTTTTCAGGTAATATATTTTTTAACCACAACATCTGCTGTTAACAGTAAGTACATACAGGAATGAAACCATATCCAAACAATTTGAAGAATGTGGAAATGTGTTAGCAAGTATCATCGCATTTTTACTGATCATGGCATTTTTGGTCATAGAATTTCCATTTCCACTATCTTTAGTACAAAGTAGACAAATACAGAACTAAAAGGTAAAATGTCATCATTAAATCAACTAAGTTTTCGCAAACCACTGCTGAAAATAGGCCTTTCCTTACTTAGGCCAGAACATCCGGTCCACCGTTTTTCGGCCGCCGGTCTTTTCCATACATTTTTTGAACCAAACACTTCACATTAATCCAATAAACTAAATACCCAGCCATGAGATGCGTACTAGCAAAGAAAAAAATATTGCACAATCATTGGCCATTCGCGCGTGAATATTATAAATCAACGATAATGGCCGCGTTACGGGAAGTGACATCGCTTTTAGTTCGCCGCGCCTGACAATAGATGGCGCACGACCGACGTGCGCCTGCGCATCCCAACAACACGGCGCGGGCGTGTGCTTGAAACTAGCGGGAAGCGTAACTGAGCGTTAACTTACTTAGCTCGGGGACGCCACAAGCTCTGCAGGCCTTCGATCCACTTCCATCACTCATAGATTTATTGTTTAATTTTAATACAATATTATTATTTCACTGTACCTAACTTAGTATTTTTTTTTTTTTTTCAAGGATGGGAAATCATCAAATGACTTCTTCCGCTCTGGGTGGAGCGGAAGGGCGTGTCAGACTCTTACTGACTAAAACCCATCCGTTTTCCTTCTAAAGCCCTTTGCGTTCCGGGGCCGCGGTGACTCTTTCGAACAAATTTCGCAACCTTGGCAGGCTCTGGCCCTAGCGAGTACCTAACAGGGTCTACAATTGTTTCGTAGCTTTTGTTATAATTTTTTCTTTACATTACATAAATTAATACAAATTCTTACCATGACCTTAATCTTGTTACAAAAGATAATCTCCCCGCCCTCTATACTTTACCCCCATTTAAAACCTTAATGGAAATGTAATGTTTTTATAACAGGCGCATCGCATTTACCTCAAAACACTGGGAAGCAAATGAGACGAATTAAAATTGAAGCCTTCCTCGCATGCGGCATAAAAATGTTGGCCCCGACTTTTTATTTTATTCTTGGTAATTATGCAAAAATTTTTAGCTTCGCGTAGCACCTTTGGGCGGTTTCCCAACTTAATTATTTTTTGTGCAGTCATAACCGTCCCTTGTGGGAGATTATTTAAATTGTAATTAGGCAGGCTTTCTTCAACAATTTTGCATATTTAACTTATGTTTTTATTTTTTTCTGAGTGAACTTAATTTTCTCTAGTAAGCTTCGTTGACGTAGAAATTATATTTTATTATGGCTTATATAACAATAATTAAGTTGACTGAACTTTTATAATTGTTTTTAAAGAGATTATAATGTACTTAAACTTAAATATTTTCTCAATGGAGCTACGAGATACATTCAAAGAATCTTTAAAATTTCGTTGTATAAATATATTTGTTCAAATTTTTTTTTAAATCATTATTAATTTCTCCTGTATCGTGGGTGCGTTTTCAAACATAAAAACTCACATACACAAACAGCCAGACCCGGAACAAGTATCTGTAGGCCATACAAATATTTGTTCCGTGCGGGGATCGAACCCGCAACACGCAACGCAGCAGTCAATCGCTCAACCACTGCACCAATCGTGTCGTCTTGTCTCGAATTTGCATGTGTTAGATAGCCCCGTATTGAAGATATTTTCAATCGTAAATTGATGGTTTTTCAACGGTAAAGCAACATGAAGAATCAGCAAATTAAATCAAATAAGCTTGAAAAGTCTTTCAATAGTTGCTACTACCTAAAACAAGATCAAAGAATAAGTAATCAAGGAAGGAATTCACTGGAGCAAGGTAAATGTCGAAATTTTGTGCCAAACTTAATATGTAATGGCAAAGGGAAAACCGCATGCGTCCTTTCTACGAGCTTCAAAACTAGCTAATAATTAAAACATACTTTTGTGCGTGTAACTCAAGGTTGAGCAATGAGAAGACGGAGTTTTTAGGGACTATAAATATTGTAATGTGTATCCTTACAAAATAATCTTTTGGATAAATTATATTTATTTGCAAATAGGTTACAAGTAACTTTTTTACACGTCAATGTTTTTAGGTCATATTAATCTAGATGAGGCCGGTGTTTCCAAGCTGACTTCCCTGTCTCTCCCTCTCTTTTGAAGTGCATACAATGGCCAAAAACATTTGAAAACCATGTAGGTTAACTTCTGTGATGGCCTTTTGAGGAAAGCACCATGCAGGTTTGAGTGGACAAAAAAAACGAAAAACTTTAAGGAGCTCAACGATTCGACGAACAATACCTAAGTAAGGTCATTTGGGTAGGCCGCATAAAGTACTCAAACTGCCAGACATCATGAAATGAACCCGACATATGTATATAGCGACCTACATATTTCTCACAATCATAATACGTCATATGAGAACCATGGAGATTAGAGACTGATATGGTCTTTTAAGAAAAGTACTATAGAGGTATGCAGTACAGAGAGTAAAGTACCGCACACCTCCACTGAAAATGGGAGAATCCTCCGACCAGACCGTTGTGGTTTCTGGTGGGCAACTCCCCGATAGTTGATATTTAGACCGTTGTATGTGTTCAAATCGCATGGAGAACTTTGCTTGCTTGATTCAGGAGTACTTCGTCGCTGACAGGATAGATGGCGTTGCGGTTTTTTTGTTGCCGTACAAATTCGCTTCTTAGTTTTTCCTGTGGCGGCATTGATGCCGCTACAATATTATCGACTAGCACTTCGCCCGCGACATATCCCCTTGCGGACTTTTTTATACCTACTAATAAGTAATTCAATCATGTAGGTAGTAAATTATTTTTATATATCATCAATAGTTTTCTCAGCGCACGCTTGCACGCACGCATAATGAATTTATTAGGCAAAATGTTGCTACTTTGGGTTACATTATTTGCAATTTTCGTAGGGATTTCTTTTTTTTCGAAAATAAAAGATAGCCTATGTTTTAAGTTAATAATGTAGCTTACTAATGGCGAAAGAATTTTCAAAATCGGTTGAGTAGTTTTTGAGCCAAATCTTAACAAAAAAATCTATCTTCTTTATAATATTAGTTAAGAATAGGCACTGGCAATCGTAAACTTGGATACTACAAATTTTAATTGTAATATCCGTCCGTTATTATCAGTAAAATGTTGAAAACTGATCCTACCGTTTCGGTAATATTATTATCATATTTAAACCAATTAAAAGCGAAAAGGCTGAATTCTTAATAATGTAAATTCGTTATCCAAATTAATGGTTTATTTAAATAACGGTACAATTTTGATGAGAACTGTGACCCGTACCTATTTTTGCATATTTCAATATTTATGAACACTGTGGTTGACGATAAACAGGGTATGATGAAGTCTAGACAGGAGTCGTGGTCGATGTAAATGAGCATTTTGTATCTAAACCTTGTACCATATTCTGATATTAATTATAAGCTTTTTGTGGGCAATCAGGGATGATATATTTTTAACGTTATTTTCTGTGATGCTAATTAGGCATAACGTCGAGTTTTAGTTAGTAGTAAAGTCACGAACCAGTGACCTGTTGTCATTTGGACCTTGTTTAATATAACTGGCAATGCGACAAATATGTTCGCAGCTATGTGCTGGTTTTAAAAACCGACAAACATGTCAATTTAATGATCTTACCGGTCAACAAAGATGTCGTCAAATTTAAGAGACGTGCGAGCTTTCTCTTGTCATTGCAATATTCAGTAAATTTAAAACACACATGCAATATTCAGGAGGAGCGAGATTGGTCTGTGGATGGGTGACCATCTTAACATATCGAGACTCTTCCGGGCCTTGGAAAGCACGTTAAGCCGTCGGTCCCGGCTGTTATTTGTAGATCTTTGGCAGTCGTTACGGATAGTCAGAAGCCAGAAAATCTGACATCAGTCAGGAGTACCGTGTTACCCAGTTAATAGGTTGTGGAGGTCTGGTAGGCAGCCGCTCCTCGTAAAATACTGGTATTCAGCTGAATCCGGTTTGACTGGAAGCCGACCCCAATATATTTGGGAAAAGGCTAGGCAGATAATGATAAAATTTTTGAATAAATTGGTACTCAAAATACTATATTTGCTGTCTTAACATCTTTCAAAATAGTAAAAACTGAAAACAACTCGGCAAACGATCAACAATATTTACTTTTCAAATGCTGTTTACTTTCCATTACGTACTGTAGTGGCGTTGTATTACAAATGTTCACAAACATCAAACATGCGGCCTTCCTCATATAAAATGTATACAAGTGTACAGTCACAACCATCGTTGTTATCCGAATGTTGGCTTAAATATTATAAGCACATTTTGTTACCATGTCATCAACAAGTGGAGGACTAATGAGATCTGTTTTGCTTGTAAATACCTACAAATACAATAGTACAACTCATGTAAAAAACGAGCTTAACCCAGAATACTAAACTTTGATAGAGAAAAATGCGGACAGTATACCTTAGTGAACTACAAAAACATTAAAATTACTAAATATTTAAATCTAACAAAAATAAACAAAACAAATATATACAGCACATAAACATCATAAGAATTATTATATTTAAGGGAACTGTGTCATGTTCTTATAAGAAATAAAGATTCTTTTAACCTATTTTTGTTTCCTATATGTACTATACTGTAGGTACACTAAATTAAAAAAAAAACATAGGTACAGAAAATCATAAACTAAAAAAAAACAATAAAACATGGAGAAAATAGTATGGTACCTAATTATAAAGTTGTCAACTCCAAAAGAAAACTGTTTTAACGCTCTTCTTCACTTTGTAATAATATATGGTTTCGAAAATATTATATTCCGAACACCATATTATCATAATCTCGTTTGTGTGAATCCTGCAAAAATATCACATAATTTTTTCGCGCGACTGTATCCACTACACATCCCTCAAAAAGGTTACAAAGATAACTAAAGATTAATGGCGAAAAAAACCCTTGTCTCAACAACTTATTTTTTAGGTCAAAGTATTTGCTTCATAAAACCTGTCGCCATATTTTATACATGCGGAGAATCGGTTGAAATAATAACTTATCATTACGTGAATATTCTGAGAAGTTCTGAAAGCTTGTGGTAGTCTAGAACTTTGTAACTGCTACCTAAGGAACAATAATATAAAGTTTTTTCAAGATTTTACTCGATTAGTATAGTACTCTATTAGTAGTAGGCCCCAAAAGTGAATCAAATTATAAAATAAAATAACTCTGGAATATGCTTCCCCTTGACATCAAGAAGGCGGAGTCCAAATTTTCCTTTAAGCGTAAAATCCGTAAGCACTACTTAAAAGCTTGTCATTCTTAGTCGTTCTTCGTCATGATTACTATGCATTCTCTTCTTAATCGGTATGATTATTATATATCATATTTATTAGTTTATTATTTTAGCATATATATGTATTTTATTAGTATTATATATATTATCTGTATATTCTTTCCGAAATGTTAAAATTCAATTTTGTATCTTAANTCTACAATTAAACTCTGGAATATGCTTCCCCTTGACATCAAGAAGGCGGAGTCAAAATTTTCCTTTAAGCGTAAAATCCGTAAACACTACTTAAAAGCTTGTCATTCTTAGTCGTTCTTCGTCATGATTACTATGAATTCTCTTAATCGGTATGATTATTATATATCATATTTATTAGTTTATTATTTTAGCATATATATGTATTTTATTAGTATTATATATATTATCTGTATATTCTTTCCGAAATGTTAAAATTCAATTTTGTATCTTAATTTTATTTATTGTACACCTACCACAGTATAGTCTTTATAACCCAAAGGTTGACTGGTAGAGAATGCCTTGATGTATTAAGTCCGCCCATGTACCACTATTGTACATAAAGTTTAAATAAATAAATAAATTTCGGGCACAGAAGATTAAAAAAAAAAAAAAACCCTTGATCCATATTATGTTAGTATGTATGTTTTTGTTGTCGTAGATGTGGATCCAGTAGATTCTGTAAAAGTCGGCTGTGACAGATGGCCAGACAGATATACAGACAACCGAGTCATCTACAAGGGTTCCATTTTTCCACACAGATGTTCAAAACCCTAAAAATTAAGATGGTTTAACGTGTATATCCGAAAGATCCATACAGTCTTTTTACTTTTCGTCATCTAATTCTGTTTCACTATTGGATAAAACGCCTGCCCCAATTTCAAAGTATACTTTTCTTGAGCTTCTTTAAACCAATCCATGCGATACGCATCTTTATCTCCCGGGGTGCCACCGCGATAGATGCGTGAGTATCTAAAGAGAGCAAATTGGGTGTGACAAACGGACATACAGACACTCGAGTGATCATGTAAGGGTTCCGTCGTTTCATTGAGACGTACGGAACCCGAAAAGGCCTAAAACAAAAGTTTTACATTAGTCATGAAGTTACCATCTCTAGCCTCGTTATAAGTCGGTACTTCTATGTAGTTTCTTATTACTTACACAAAATTAGCAACATAGAAAAAAAGACGAAATTTTCGTGCCAAAAATAATAATGAAAAACCCAGAGCGAGAAAACAAAGAGTTGGTTTATCGTATATACCACGTAAGGCTGAAACAATTTAGCCTCAAATGATTATTCAAGTGCTTTGTAAGCCAGTTAGGAGCCATGGCAGGTTAATTCCGAAATTTCCTCGTGCGATGAAGTGTACAGATAGTGAAAATTCTGTCTTTTTTATTGCTATACCGTGACCATTATATCTTGATACTTTATGATGGCTTTGCTAGCCAAGGACGAAGTGAAATACAGTACTTTCAATTTATTTTCGTTTTGGCGTGTCTGTTTAGATTGGGTGGATTCTAGTTACGTACATCACGCGAATGTACTGTTAGTTTTATTGTTTTTAGGTGTGTACCAATTAGGTGTTGTTTTCAGTAGTTATGATTGCAATAGAAGTATGTAATAAAGTGAAAAGACTTGTATGTATTGTGTAATGGTGGCTTCGTTCGTTCATAGTTGGGGTGCGGTATAGATCTGTAAGCAAATGAAATTAAAGGAGTATTTGTATTCGCAATTTTAATTTCTTTGTTGGTCTAGTGGACATAAGCGCTACTGCTGAACTTGAAGTTATAGAGGTATGCGGAACAAGGTTTAAAGTCCCGAGAACTTCCATTGAAAAGGGAGGATCGTCCGACTAGACGGGTGTTGTGTCTGGTAGGCAACTGGCCAATGGTTGAAAGGGCTGTTGTGTATGTCACCGGAAAATGGAAAACTCCGTAAGATTATATAACATCTTGACAGATTATTGATTCTCGAAAAATTGTCAACTGAACATTTGGAATACTTTTACCCATCATTTTTTTTTAGATTATAAAATATCTTAAGATATTTAATAATATTACTTACGGATATTTAATAATAATATTACCGGGTGACATAATTATATGTTCAAATCGCTCGGAAAACTTTGATATCGTGATTTAGGATTTCTGTGACGTCAGGTCGTTCTTATGAAAGAAAAAAAAATAAAGAAATCTTGTTTGCTGCTTTCGATAAAATTAAAAAATAATTGTTGGGTTTTCTATCTATAATTTCTTGGTATTAGCTCGGAGTCTAAATTTGTGTGCGGTTGATGGTAATATGCTGGTCCTTTCTCAATTTGTAACTGCTTGTATCCTAAAAGCTTCCTGTGGGACAGGCCTAGCTTAGTACAGGAAGTCTTTGAAAATTCTTTTATTCTTAATTTTCTAAGAAACTAAACACTCTTTTGTATAACACACAATTTGTAACCTATATTTTCTTGTAATTAATGTATTCTTATTCTATTCTTATTATTATTCTTTATCAGAGGGGACTTAAACGTGACTAAAACGTACGTCAATGTGTAGGTGTTATACGTAGTTAGCATACGGGTACTATACGACCTGCCTTAACTTTCGGGAAATATTTGGAAGTCGCTATAATATGATGTTTTATTTACAAAACATCGCAATCTCAAATCTACTAAAAAAAATCTGATTAGTCCGTCAGATAGATTTCCAAAAATATTGGACACGTCTTTTCAGTAAAAATACCCTATTGATGTTGACATAAAAAGGTCAAACAAATAAAAACCAATTTTGCTTTTAGGATTGTTGAAATAAGCTTCAAAACTATCTTTATGTTCATCCTATTACTTTATTAACATTTTTATTGAAATAATAACCAAGCATACTTTTATTCACTATTCATCTCGACAATCAACAATAAAGCGGGTCAAGTGCAACTTGGCTCGCACACCGCTTCTCGTTTCATAATGAATCCTGTCATTTCTTCGACCAGACTCGCTTTGACTCTTAATTGGTACAAACTAAGTGATGCTTTTACTGGCAATTTTTATGGAATTAAAAACCCTTTAGGTAGTCGTTTTTAAATGTGAAAGTTAGATTGTTTGTTTGTTGATTACGCTTTTACTGCTAAATCGCTGAACCGAATTCGATGAAATTAGATACAGAGATAGCTGGGACCCTGGGGACAGTTATAGGCTTAGGCTTTTTTTGCGAAAAACTCTAACAAGAGTAAAGCTGCGGGAATAGCATGTAATAAAATAGAAATGTTGAATTTATTATTATTATTTGGTGTGAAAGCATTAAGACAAACAGACTCGACGCGACAATGCGCTTTCACAGAATTCTGCAAGTACAGATGACTGTAACACTATAGTAGGCGCCAGATAAATGTGGAATAAAGTATATTGACCTTTCCCTAATAACTGTTCATAGGTACCTGAACAATTAAATATGAATCGTTTTTCATTATTAGACAATGTTAAGGATCACGAGAGATGATGATTCGGGACAGCTTTGTGTCATTAATTCCGTTTTTCAAATTAAAAATGTCAATAATTGTAGGTGGGTCAATGACCGTTATTCCACGATTATCTGGCGCCTACTATAGTGCCCAACATTACTGCCGGTCGATTCTGAAAACATGTCGAAATGAAGGCTTGGGTGAAGTGATCATGAGGTGAGCTGTCAATCCATATAATCAAGATGGAATGACAGCTCACTTTGTGATCACGTGACATCTTGATTATATGGATTGACTTCACCCAATCCTTCACTTCGACAGATTTACAGAATTGCCCCGCTTGACTTGTTCCTATCAGTGTTCCAATTTTGTATTTTTTTAAAGTTAGTTAAGTTATCCAAATGCTATCCCTACTGGGATGAACTGAACATAGAGTTTATGCAAGTGTAATTTGTCCAACCAAAATTAATTATTTGGGCAAAATAATCAATCGTTTTTGACTTTGGCCCACTGATCGGGCAAATTAGTAGAGCAAAGTGAAATAATTCTAAAAATTTTGTGAACTTATCTATACTTATTCTTATTACTTATACTTATCTATACTTATATTATAAAGAGGAAAGATTTGTATTTTTGTATGTAAAGAATAAACATAAAAACTACTGGACCGATTTGAAAAATTCTTTCAGCAATGGATAGCCACATTATCAGCGAGTAACATAGACTATATTTTATCCCCGTACTCCCACGGGGACGGGAACTACGCGGGTGAAACCGCGTGACGTCCACTAGTATAGTTATAAGACTATACAAAACCAAGAAAATCCTTGCTTAAATTCTTTTTCTTGTTTCACACAATTTATGTATTGTTTGTACTAGATTTTTCAATTAATTCTTACTTAACATAGTAGTCCAGACTCACTTGTCTTTGGTCAACATTCAGAAGATTAATGTGTGGTAAAAGTATTGCGGACAATAAAACCATTTATGCCACATAGCCGTTTATTGCGACATTCCTGTGTTTAAGCTCGCGATGTACAGTCTACAAAAAAAATACATTTATTTTTTCAGAACTGGTCATTTGAAGTTGATACCCAGTCAAACTCTAGCCTAAAAACTTGACGTAGTACATTTAGTTAAGGGCTGACATTAAATATAATTATGGTAAAAACTGGGTTACCGTTTAAATTTTCTTAAAGTTTTGAAAAAAAAGGTGACCATGGTTTGCGTATAAATTGATACGGCGTACCTACTTAAGTATAATGTTACGAGCTTGGGGTTCGTGACAATAAAATCAGCCGAAATAATAACCAAAAATAGACACTTTATTTAAACAGCACTAATGACCATTTTAAAACACTAATTATAAAACACTATTTAATTTTCACTACAGTACTGAACATTTAACTGCAGTCGAAGATCGCTTCCAAAGTATTTGCTCGTATCGCAAATCCGATACTGACTCGGTCGCGGGCTGTGCGGTCCTTATATAGGGCGACAGTTAATATTCCAGAACTTTCTACTGTAGAAACATCTAGAAAGTTAGTGTAAATACAGGTCCCGGCTGACCAGATGTCGAGAATTCTTAAAAGTACCAGCATAGAAAACTCTAGAAGGATCTTGACTCCGCTAGTTCGGCTACTCGATACTAGATGGCGCTAGTAGTAACTAATGTCATTATGTGCCCGGTATTAATTCTGGCGCGTAACGATACTCTACTTTATTTTCATTGCTCCTTACAACCTATAGAAAAAATACCAGTAATTTTCCACCTACAAACCAAACAAAATCACTTCCATTTTACTATTTTCCTTATGAGGGAATAACTAAAATTTTATGCCATCATTACTTTCAATAGCTTCCTTGCCCAAATCGTCCCATTTCAGTTAGATCCCCATTGCTGAATAACTTATGACGGTGTTGTAATTTGCACTATTCTCAAGGACTACTAATCCCTGGGCCCAGATAACGGAAACTGACCATATATTCCTCCCAAACAATGGATTCCTTTTATATCGTCGTTTTAATAACAACAGTTATGGCGAAGATAAAATTATTTATGTTAGAGCTATTCACTATTATTTGTTAAGGTGATTCCGACTCTATCCTACCACCATAAAGTTGGTTTTCAATTAGATTATTTAACGCTGCCACTGACCGCGGTTGTGATACCTTATTGGAATTTTGCGAAGCGACAGAAATTCTGTTTTAAAATTCTATCTACACGAAGTATTTTGAATGTAAATCCCACAGTAAAGCTGGTTTTCGATGGAATATTGAAATAAATTGAAATACTCCGGGAATTTATCCCGATTGAGCAATAATAATGATTAATTCAGGCGAAGCGAATTCATTATGATCATTGTTCAATTATAGTGAATCGGGTTTCGTTATAGGTAAATTAAATCCTGTGAAATATCGTTTATAGCTATATAATACCCTATTTAATAAATACTCCTTCAATTATTATTTGTTTAATGTTTTCTGGTTACTTAAGTACAAAAATGGCATAAAAGTGGACTTAAACCTTGACACTCTTCGGTCTTATTGCTTTTTAATGTCTTACTGTCACGAATTCCAGCCATTAATTTCAATAAATTCAAGGTAACCAAGTGCACCATAACCGTTTGACTTCTAAGTTCTATTGCACCAACAAACGATTAATAGGAAGGTCGCAAATTCGCGATAAAACGTGGCGCAGAAAAAATCAATAGCGGATATTTTCATGGGCGTGCATTTTTAATGCCTACCGCGACGTATTTCCAGCCTAGGAAACGTGAACATGGCGACTATTCACTACGATATTTTTGTGTTCATGTATGTATGTCAATGAAAATGATGCGGTGTAAGAGAGCCTGGGCAAAATGGCATTGTACATTTTAGCATTACGGCAATGAATATCAATTATACAAGCTGAAATGTTAATGGTTGTTTTCCCGCGGCAGAACAATTAGCCATTAGTAGTATTATCAAAACATAAAGTTAACTTAAAAAATAAAAATGCGTTAAATGTCTATAAACTCAAAAGCGTAAGAAGCAATAGTAACTCACTAGACGTGAGGTAGGTACTACTGGCAGAGCGGCGGCGGCGGCGGCGCGCCTACAAAGTGAAAAGCGATTCATAAATGTTCAGAGCAAAGTAAGCTCTCGTGCGTAGTATTATTTTTTTTTGTTTACATCAATTGTTATTCTGCCATTTCTTGATTTTAAATTTATTACCTATTTAAAAAAAAATCGATTGTATTACCAAGACAAACTCATTTCACTGCGGGAAAACAACCATTAAAATTTCAGCTTGTATAATTGATATTCATTGCCGTAATGCTAAAATGTAAGGATGGAGCACGTGACATTTTTGGTTGCGTATTTTTGAGCCTAACCAAAGGCAGCCAATCATTTGTACGTAAAAATAAACAAAAGAAAGCGACAGTGCGTCGCCATGATAGAAATCGTTATAATATTTAAAAAGCAGCGGCAAGTAGGGTTTACATGCCAGCCAGGGTTGCGGAATTTGTTGCCAGGGTTGCGGAATTTGTTCGTGTTCGAAAGAGTCACCTCGGCCCTAGAATGCAAAGCGCATTTGGAGGAACACGGATGGACAGTCAGTAAGAGTCTCACATTCCTTTCCACTCCGCTCAGAGCGGAAGGAGGTATTTCATGATTTCTTTGATATATCTTTCCACGAATTTTATCATATATGCTATGTATGAGCTTCTTTCAGATTTAAAAGCCTTTTACTGATAATGTTGGTCTCGGCTTCCAGTCAATCTACGCACCTGATAATCATTATCTAAGTACTGGTTAATATGATACCCCTTAGCAAGAACGAAGGAACCCGTAACGAATGCCAAAGATTTTCAAATGACAGTCGGTTTCAGTGGCGTAATGTTTTTTCAAGGTAATAATGCTAGTGATCTGATAAGAGCCTTGGGAAGCGGCCGCGTGAGGGGAAGGCCCAGGGCGTCGGGAGTCGCAGGGCGATGGCCCCGGCCACCATGTCACGGGCCTGCGGTCGGCGAGCGTTGGGTGGCTCGCTGTCCGATCACCACCAGGCCCGGGTCGATGGCGCGTTGTATTCCACGCGTGCCTCAAAGAGGATAGAAGACGGGGCCCGCTTGGGCCAGAGCCTGCCAGGGTTGCGGAATTTGTTCAAAAGAGTCACCGCAGCCCTGGAATGCACAGGGCTTTAGAAGGAACACGGATGGGTTTTAGTCAGTAAGAGTCTGACACGCCCTTCCGCTCCACCCAGAGCGGAAGAAGTCATTTGATGATTTCCCATCCATACAAAAAGTGATCTCATAAAAATATCGTATCCAATATACGTGAAGAGTAGCGCCTGTGTGAACGTAGCCCATGTCGTGGCCGTGGACTTAACTATCAATCGATACTGCTTCAGTTTTATTGGTCCGTGCAACGGACGCTATAAAAATAAAATGTTAGGATAAGTGCCAATTTGCACCACGTTGCCTAGGGATTTAGGGTGTGTAAAATTGTTAATAGTTAACGTGTTAAGGGTTGTATAAAAGTACTGTTCTGATTTAACCCAGAGGCCACTGCAGATATATAAATCCAAATATGTGACACACGTTTTGACAGAAATTGTTCCATCTGTTAGTGTGACAGACGTTTCTATGAAAACGAGAAGTTATGTTGTATCGTTGTCGTGAGTAATATAATGTTATTTTCTTAATAAATTCAGTGTGTATAAAGAAGCTACCAATCATTCGATCTGAAAAAACAAGACTAAGGCCAAAAAGCAAGCAACAATGAATCGGTAATAAGTTTTTATAAATATTGCGAAAATATTCTTTGATTCCGAAAACAAAATGTTTCTTAAAATACGTTTATTCAATTCAGAATTTCGAACGTTTGCCGCAACACGACTTAGAACAAAAGAAAGCAGTGAAATAATTCAAAAACCGGATCTTTTCGAACGTTGCTCGGAAGTGTTCGTGAAATTCGTATTTTGTCGTCATTTAATGTCAAAAGTTTCAACTTTCAAACAATTTGATTGAATTTTACCACCGATTGAATAAACCTCGCATTTTGATGATTGTTTAATTTAATTCAGAGAAAATCATCAATCTTCGACGAAAGTATTAAAGTATTTTCTTCAAACTATTGTTACCAAGCGGAACTTTCGTATAATAAATCGGAATCTCTCTACTCTGACCTCTTTTTATACGATACTCATAAAAGTTTCAGAAAAAACCCGTTATGGAGCTTTTAAAGGCTTTCAGTTTTGTTTCGCTCAGATTTCATCGGAGAAATAGGTCGAGTTTGAAAAAAAACGGCTAAATAACACTTCTCATCTTCATTAATCATATTTTAATATTTTATAACCCATTGGATTTTCTTCATGGCAGATTGGTTTTGGTAAGATTATTTTTCTGATTATTTTGTATCGAGTATCGAAATTGAGCGGAGCTAGTTGCTAACATGAGGTAAAGTAACATATATTTCATACACAATGAACCCATTTTAGCAACTTAGTCGGAGTTAATAAGATAACTCTGGCTGGTGCCAGCGATCCTAAGACTCATTTCCGAAATCATGTCAGTCCACCAACTCGACTGACTCAATTTGATTTCTTGTTATACAACGTGTAACAGAATAAACGCAATAACTCTTAAGGGGTCATTTTACTCATAATTAAGAACAACTTGTACTATGGGACCAACACTAAAATCGCAAAAAAAAAATCTACTCCCCCATTCATTTATGTGCGCATAACTCGAGCAGATGTACTTAACACCTGTTTTTTTTAGCGATTTCTGGGTTGGTGCCATAGTAAAAGTTGTTCATAATGATGAGTACAATGACCCTTTAAGAGGTATTGCGTTTGTGCTGTTACATGTTGTATATTGACATTAATCGGTGTTTTTTTTTTCGTTTCCATGGAGACTGAGCGTCCGTCAAACTGACTAGAAATATGGACATACATATCATCATAAATAGTTTTTAGAAGGCCAACTCTTAAAAAGCAAAAAGCGTTTAAATGCAAGTCGTAATATCATCTCAGTGACAGTCAATGTTAAAAACTTGAAGAGAAATTAGATCTATTTTCAGAGTTTGCGACTGCAATGCGAATGCGAACGGTCCTTAAAATACGAGAGTATTGCCCCACTAAAGAATGGCATTTTAAATCGAATTCATTAGGTTTTCAGTGTTTAAAAACCTAATGTAATAAACTTGGTGTAATGAAAATAGTGCGTTTACACGGGCAATTATTGCTCGCATGGATCAATCTGGAGCAATTAGTGTGGAGCAATGTGGAGCAACTTCAATAAAATGAGGCAATTGCTTCGGCAGTATTGTTTCTAATTGCTCCATATAATCCATATTGCTCTCTGTGTATTTTGTTTTATTTTTCAACTAAACCACTCGCGTAGTGCCTAGTTTCTTGGAGTTTCTCCCTACCGCTCAATGTTGTCATTGCAAAACATTTCGGCAAATTGAAGCGTGCTGCCGATGCCGTAAATTGCTTGATATTTTATGACGTCACAATCGACAAGTATTGCTTATAATTTATCAATTTTCATAGCCCGTGTAAACGTACCATTAGATTAACGTAAGGCTGCAGAAATTTGTTAGCCTCAACTGATGAAGTTTGCAGCAACTGAGTCGGCAGCGAACTTAGTGAGTTACTAATGAGCAATATTGAGTTAAACTTTACTTGTTCACTGCCTCCAACTTGTACCACCGGCTCTAGTTACGATACGTGAATTTTAACCTTTTGAACGCCATTGTCACGTCCATAATGTATCTACATGATAAGCAAGCGCGTGCCCTGTACGCCAAACGTCACAAATATGTGAGAAAAAGTACGGCGAATTTGTGGCTTGGCGTCGGGGGCACATCGATGCGTTCATAGTCTGGTGTGCAAAAGGTTAATGCACTGTATCGTATTTTTAATTTTTATGTGGAATGTTGATATAAAGTTTAGGAATCACTTTTTTAGAAACTAGTTAGCTATCTTTTAATTTGCTCATATTGTTATGCATACGGAAGAAATAACATTTCAGCAATGGATAACATGATACAACTTTTTAGACGTTTGATATATGTTTATGTCAAGCTCTATAATAAACCTTGTACTTGTATTATTCAAACCATTTGCTAATTAAAACAAAACAGCCTAACAAGAAATACAACCGAATTTCAAATAAAAAACGTGTAGTGTTTTATTTTTTATTTTTAGTGGTACCACAACTTACAACGTGACTGGAAAGTCACAGGAAGCAAAATTCGCAATTCGTTTACTTGGATGAAATATTTTATAATTTGTCTTTAATTAATATGTATGTATTTAGAAATATATAAGTATGTTTATCAGTTGTCTGGTTGCCATAGCACAGGCTCTGCCTAGTTTGGGATGGGATGACCGACGACCGTGTGTGAGTTGTCCCAAGATATGATTTTTTATCATAAAAAACGACAAACTACTGAACCGATTTTGATGAAATTTTTGCCAATCGGGAATTTAAAAATTACGGAGTTATGAGGTAACAAACATAAACAAATGCAACTGAATTGAGAACCTCCTCCTTTTTTGAAGTCGGTTATAAATACGTCAAAACACACAAATCAGCAACTCTTTCTTATGATAATTCCCTTCCTTATATCTAATTCCCTAAAGCCTCATATTTGGCTTCGAGCCACAATCTCCTTTACAACCTTCTACAAATAAATGTTAATTCTTCCTAAACTTTGACTGTTGACAAATTGATTCGCACAAAGCGGATCAAGTAAATCCCTTCAATTTATTTTCGTGGTTATTATTATAATCCGGATTTACCATGATGTACGCTAATGAGATCCTGATGTATGCTTTGCGATAAAATTATTAATTAGTAATTTTTAATTAGTTATCGTGGTAAATATTGGGATCATGTTAAAAATAAAAATTATCATTGGATACAGACAAGCTGTTTTTTAATTTAATATTTTGGCAGCGCATTGTTGCACTGCTTTTTTTATATTTTTTAATGTAGATGATGGGAAATCATCAAATGACTTCTTCCGCACTGGGTGGAGCGGAAGGGCGTGTCAGACTCTTACTGACTAAAACCCATCCGTGTTCCTTCTAAAGCCCTTTGCGTTCCAGTGCCGCGGTGACTCTTTCGAACAAATTCCGCAACCCTGGCAGGTGGAATGCTGAAGTACCTAATGATTTTATTTGTTATGTGTTTTTGTAATTGTATCACTAACATAATTATAAGTTTATTTATTGTTACTAACACTATATGAGTCATCGTTGCTCTCAATAAACAATTTATTATTATTATATTATTATTGTCAGTCGGAGAAGTAATATATCAAGTGATAGTTGCAATAAAATGATGTTCCCTTTTCTCTTATAACCAGTGAAAGTTTTTTTACTTTCACTGCTTATAGGGAAAGGGGATAAGCCGGGCTGGCGGGCATGACGGAGTACCGGTCTTATTAGACAAACTAATTAACCAATTGGCATTATTGCAGCACAATTGTCACCTGAGGGTTGCGGAATTTGTTCGAAAGAGTCACCGCGGCCCTGGAACGCAAAGGGCTTTAGAAGGAACACGGATGGGTTTTAGTCAGTAAGAGTCTGACACGCCCTTCCACTGCACTCAGAGCGGAAGAAGTCATTTGCCTAAAAAAAACAAAATTGTCAAACATTAAATGTAAAAAAAAAAAATGTGTATATTATCTTTAATCTATACAATTAAGTTGCCGGGGCTTCCCAGAAAGTAATCCCAAGATACTTGTGATGGGATAAACCTCGCTTTTTCTCGATTAATTAACAATCGTTTCGTTGTGGTATTACATATTTTTTTGTTTTATAAAACCAATAAAAAAAATGAAAATCGTGTTTATGGCAGTGTGTAAAACTAGAGTGTGTTTTGTATAAATGTGTGTTTATACGTGTGTTTATGAGTGTGTGAATGTATATTTTGTGTGTATGGGTGGGTGTGTGTCTGTGTGAATGAGTGTGGAGGTGTGCTGGAGTGTGTGTATGTTAATGCAGTCTCAGTCGTAATCGAATCGAATAGACAACATACTGTAACTCCAGGTACGGCCCAAATTGTGCAAAAGCATGTCTTGTCCTCATAACTCAATGATGACAAACAATACAAAATTCGTGTTTCATTACATTTGCTCCAAACAAAAGTTAATAAAAACAAAAGTCGCGAATCTATTAATCAAAGACCGAGAGGCCATTTTGTTAGTCAAGCTAGGGAATGTTTATTAAATGCCTAAAGCCCGTCAACTACAGAGTATTAAGTATGAATTAGGTACAGTCTGACGAGGCGACACTCCATTACTGAAGCAACGACTAATAAAAGCAAAATGTCTCAGTTTTCACTTGAAATAGTTCGTAATTTATTTCTGAAATATTGAAAAGGGTTTTCTGTTGAGCTGCCTATTAAATGGTCTTCACTTTGACGTGAAAGGGACCTTTGGATTTCTCAAAGTCTTACGTTGTTGACGTTTATAATTATGACAAAATATTCAGTGGCGTGATCTTGGTGAGATCTCGCACCCCAGCTTGGCAGATTGCTACGATGCTTTTTTACTAACGACCTTGATTTGAGTTAGTAATCAGTTGAGTGTCATATGAATATTTTCATAACATACATATGTATATGTCACCGGAAAATTGCAAACGCTGTAAAATTGTAAAAAATCGCTTAAAATTAAAAACTATTTTTTCTTAATAATACTCGGATATATTGGAAACCATTGAATTTGGATTGGATTTATACTAAGACAAATATTTTTAAGAAGTTGAAGTGGTGGTGGCTGGACATATAGGTTGACTGACAGACAATTGATGGACTCACAGACTGACATCTTGGAGAGGGCGATCAGGCACTAGAAGGTAGAAGGTATTTGTCATCTGCCCACCGGGCAAAGTCTACCCTGACTTTGGGCATATGACAAATATCTAAGACAAATGGCTGACATACAGTGTTTTGTGTGCATTTTTTTTACGGTTAGGAAATCTTCAAATGACTTCTCAACCAGACGAGTTTAGAAAATAAATTCAATTGAGTATTACAATATGTTGTAGAAAAGTATAACCTCTCTTGTGCGGACTTGTTTTTATAGATATATTGTTTCTTAAT
>NDFZ01005094.1:289984-306837 GCA_002192655.3 Mamestra configurata | reverse complement strand
TAAGAAACAATATATCTATAAAAACAAGTCCGCACAACAGAGGTTATACTTTTCTACAACACCATCCAATTCCGATGCTATAAAAGGGATAGTGCTATTAGCTATGTATAGCTATACTCTCCGTCTCTCTCTCTTAGAGGGGAATTAAGATCGTTTTAAGACTTCATGGTAGGGCCCCTTATCTCGAATTCTCGAAAACTGTAAAATTTTATGTCATGATTTTTGCTCTGTTTAATTATCACATAAAATGTAATGCTGGTAAAATACTGGTATTCAGCTGAATCCGGTTTGACTGGGAACCGACCCCAATATAGTTGGAAAAAGGCGAGGTAGATGATGATAAAAATGTAAAGCACTCTAGCAATGAACAACAAAATACTAATCAAAGGCAAGGAAGAATAAGCAACAAAGTCTAAGAGCCAGTTTCCTAAAACCTTGACATGACAGGCTCCTTAACGACCATAGAGTCAGATCTTATCTTTATCTAACTTCCACGGTCTACCTTGGATATAGTGCAATTATTCTTCGAAATCTCAACCTGCACCAAATCTTTTACTTCAGACAGAGTCCATTAATTGGTTAGTATACAAAACTTAGAAACTAGTGTTAGTACTTATAACTACCGGAAAAAAATACAATTACATACCTACACTAAACTCACATGCAGGCTTATCCAATGCCCCAGTATGGGGCTGTCCCATCTGTCCGCTATAACTCCCAGGATGCTGTTGGGGCTGGCATGTACCCGACGCATGGCGGAGACGCAACGCTTGCGCATGATGGCATGAAAACCATCGATCTCCGCCTCTGCGAACATGCCGGATGCACTACAGTAGCGCGGCAACCCCAACAACACCCTGAATGCATTATTATACTGGACTCGCAGCAAAAGCAATCCGCAATGAGCGCAGGATATAGACCAACGTGTCAACTATAAGAATAAGGGAAATACCCCTAAAAAGGTCCATAATATTCCGGTTCATCTTCTTCTCTTTGAGTCGATGGTGACCCTTAAACAGTTTGTACCCAGTAGTTTGCCACGTATATAGCGGTATCTGTGGCATTCATTAGGTCCTCAATGGTGCAGGTGTAAGGGAACTTGCGAGCCATACAAATATAAAAAGAGTGGGCCATATTTTGTACGGAGGCACCGCATTCACACTCGTTATCTAAGGATTCTGGTTCATGAAATTCTATTAATCGTTTCCTTCCTTCATAAAGTTCCCGGTATTAACTTCGCCCGCGACTACGTTCGCTTGAATTTCGTCGTTTTTCCAACAAGGGTGTCCTTGTACGACGAACTCCATCATATCCGGAAAAATCAACATGGCCGATTAATGAGACGAATGAATGATTTTTCCCGCGCCCCAGTAGCATAGTACGATGCTGGTATTGCAATCTATATCTATACTTATATTATAAAGCTGAAGAGTTTGTTTGTTTGGTTGAACGCGCTAATCTCAGGAACTACTGGTTCGAATTGAAAAAAAGCTTTGAGTGTTGAAAAATATGACGCAGACGCAGTTGCGCGGGTCAGCTAGTCGTACATATCTATACTAATATAATATTAAAAAATAATATTAAATTTAAAAAAACAAATAAATAAATAAAAAAATATATATTGTATATATATATAATAAGGCTGAAGAGTTTATTTCTTTGAACGCGCTAATCTCTGGAACTCCCAGTCGGATTTGGAAAATTATTTTTGTATATGATAGCCACATTCATGAGGAAGGCGGGAACGGGCAATTCCTAAGGGAATGGGAAAAAACGGGATATGCGCGTACGAAGTCGCAACAGCTAGTTATTCAATAAAATAAATATACAGCTTCAATCTATTTTTACTCCAAGTATGTTCTTTAACGTTATTATTTAAACTATTTCCCGGAAATTAAATGACTGACAATGTGAGGTATTTCCTGTAGGTTTATTGAAATGTTTATTATTACATAATGACATTGATACGTATTATGATGTATTCGTTATTTAGTTAATTGGTCTTTACTCGGTCACTGACCACAAGTTTATATGGTATGACTTACCCATTGTCGCTAATGTATAGAGCCTAAAATGTGAGTTTAAAATCTATATAAATAGAATCAAATTACTGTTCGTCGCTAAGCCGTTGCCAATTTTTGTTTAAAATAAAAAATCGTCATACCTTCGTGGTCCGAATAATATTTTTTAGCGAAAAAGATTGCCGAAAAATTTTAAAATTCTGATAAAACTTCTAGTACTTATGCTTTAGTTTTTTGAGATGAAATCTGTTTGGCCAAGACAACGTCTTTCTGGTGCCCTAGTAGTAAGTAAATCTGCCAGTGTTGCGGAATTTGTTCGAAAGAGTTACCACCGCGGCTTTGGAATGCAAAGGGCATTTGGAGGAACACGGGTGGGTTTTTACTCCCTTGTGCTCCGCCCAGAGCAGAACGAGTCATTTGATGAATTTCCTTCCTAAAAAAGTAGGTAAATAAAAGCAGGAAATATGTTTGTTGACTACCGCAAGTACCAATAAAAATAAATGATGTAACTTAACTCACAAGTTAGCGGGTAATTTCGTGCAAGATTTAATTAAAACGTCGAATAGAATCAACATGCAATGTATTTATCTCCAGTATATAACATATTTTAGAGATCATTCGAGCTCAAAACTAGTTGAGCCATGCAATAAACATCAGCTTAACTATAATTTACAACTTGCGGAATTGTTCGAAAAAGTTACCGTGACCCGAACGCAAAAGGCCTTTGGAGGGACACGGGTGGGTTTTAGTCAGTAAGAGTCCAGAACACTTCCTCCCGCTCCGCACAGAGCGGGAGGAATCATTAAATAATTCCCGATAAAAAAAATCTTGAATTACACTACTTTTTAGGGTTCCGTACCCAAAGGGTAAAACGGGACCCTATTACTAAGACTCCGCTGTCCGTCCGTCTGTCTGTCTGTCCGTCTGTCACCAGGCTGTGTCTCATGAACCGTGATAGTTAGACAGTTGAAATTTTCACATATGATGAATTCTGTTGCCGCTATAACAGAATAAAAAATATTTAAGTGGGGCTCCCATACAACAGACATGATTTTTTGCCTTTTTTAGAGATAATGGTACGGAACCCTTCGTGCGCGAGTCCGACTCGCACTTGGCCGGTTTTTTTTAAGTGGCCCCTTGCTAACCTTAATATTTGTCTGCTTAGACAAACATATTTTGTAAACCATAAACTAAACTAATTTTCTCTTGTCCACAGCAAAAACTACCATCCCTATGACGTGGGCCGCAACGATACAGTAACGGTTGAACACACAGACACACAAACATGTCGTCCAAAGCTATATACGAGGCGACCGGCAAGGACCTCATTAATAGGTAAGTTCATAATGAAACCAGCCAATCGCAAGCTGTCTTGAATCCCACAACGACGTTAATCAGAAAAGAGAGAGATCCTTTCACCGGGGCACGCGTTGCCGTGGCAGACCTGAAAACTCTAAAGTGGACTCCACACTTATGTCGGCCGCAGTAAAGACAACCTAGAAATCCTCAGCCCCATCTGAGCATTTTTAGGTTCTCAGATGTCTACGATCTTCAGTTTTTCCGTGGCGCCTCTCCTCAGTCCATGATCCACCTTTCGTTGTGTGCCGCAGGGCCCTGTACCTGTACATGTGAGGACCTTATGGATGCGTTAGCGAACTGTGTTACCGTTGCTTAGTACTAGGCCAAGCATATGAAGAAGATATCTGGATATCTGGTAGAGAATGCCTTGATGCATTAAGTCCGCCCATGTAACACTATTGTACATAAAGTTTAAATAAATAAGATATCTAACAGAAGACAGAACAGAGCAAAGACAATTGAATCGTTATTTCGGGAGTTGTTGAGCTTCATCGGCTTGTCTGGTGGTGGCCAGTGCAGGTTCTGACTTTTGCAGTGGTTGGGAATAGTGTGACGTACTTCTCCATTGAAAAGGGAGGATCCTCCGACCAGACAAACTTGACAATAATTAAAAAGATTAGATAGTATTTCGGCCAAAGTAATTCATTAAAACGTAAACCATAATTATTTATTTATTTATTAAAACTTTATGCACTAGTAAAAACGCTGTACAAAGGTGGACTTAATGCCTTAGGCATTTTCTGCCAGTCGACCTTAGGGTGGTGCAGAGACAACATGGCAGATGCAATTTAAAGAAAAGACAGAGAAGAAAAAATAAAAAATATATATTTAAATACATAACACATACACATAAACTTAAAAAACTTAAATTATGATCAGATTAAATAAATATAAACCGATTCTATATAAAAAATAATAATAAAGAATCTGCTAATCAACATTTAAACTTAGCTAAAGGATAAAAGAATATGAATTACTATCACGCAGGCTTATTCATATTTTTTTATACTTAATTTCAGTTGATTCTTACGGCAAACAATAAATGATTGCCATTGTTTTTACAGTGTAAGCGTAAAAATAAAACTGCGATTGCATAATTTGGCAAATTCTTGACAGCTGGTGGCAATCTTGGGTGTTTGTGATTTCATTGTGTTAAGTAAACACAGCTCTATAAATATATTTTTAAGATTAATTGTGATGCAATTATGACTAAATTATCTAAATTGTGATGATACTGAAAGTATTTTTAAACATGAAGTTACGATAAGGAATGTGATTTTTAACAGTGATCAAAAATGGAAGATATTTTCCTTAGTTAGAATCATCAGTGATTTTTAACCTTGTTCTCTTTGATACTGTCTTTTTTTTTCCTTAGCCTATTGTGTCCCACTGCTGGGCAAAGGCCTCCCCCATATCCTTCCAGACATTCTTTTCTTGTGCCACCTCGAACCAGCCTTCTCGGTGTGCATCCAAGTCATCTCGCCACCGCTTTCTGGGCCTGTCTTATGATTGTTTAAATAAATTCAACTATCCATTAGACTAGCGTGGTCAGGAAAATCCTAAGACAGTTTATCTTTACACCCCTTATAGAACCAAATTCCCCCTAGGTCATGCTTCGTCTGGTACTAAATATGGTAATTAATATAATTTATTTCGTAGAATTATATAATCATCTCAACGAAAAGTGACGTCCGTTTCTGCGTATAGACTTTCTACAAACAGTAATTTTAGCGTCAACTTTGCCCCACTAATTAATTTTAGAAGGACACATTACACTTGCATGGACATTAAATGTACTTTGTCCCCACCTCCCCATTTAACAGTTTACTTAAAAAAATGGAAACACGAGAGTTAAAACAAAATACTGATAAATTACATAGCCTATGTCACCCGGAGTATTTTACAAATACAAATTATGATACCCCATTCATTAAAATCAATTCAGTAATTCAGGCGCTACGGTGGAACATATATACACACATAGACTGCTTAAATTATAAACCTTCCTTTTGGCTTTGCCGTAGTCGGGTAAAAACGCAATAGATCAAATCCAAAAAAACACCTAAACGACTGGTTGAGCTCAGCTTAGCTGGTCTGCTCGCTACTTACACCAGGGGGGCAGCGTTGAGTCAGCAGAAATCTATTAGATTGATAAAACATTGTATTTGGTACAACAACAAAACAAATACAACACACAAAAGCACAGTTGCTTAAAACATTATAATTCAAATAAAAAAAAACATTAAAAAGAAAGACTACACTATGCCTATTACAAAAATTTGCAGTCTATGCTGTCTATGGCACATGTGTCAAACTACCTACATAAAATACATTTTAATAACGGAAAACCAACGTGCGTATAAGACAAATTATATTTATTAATAGATAATTATGTTTTAGTTAAGTTACTTTAATGTATTTTAAATTTCTCTTAACACACTGTGTCCACGTTTCTCATCCCACTCTTCTGTCGCAGGTCTGTTCGAAGGTTTTATTGAAATACGCAGTACCTTTGTGCTCTATTCTCTAAACATATATTTTTTCTCTAAAAAGTATATTGTGTATGTCACCGGTGAATTGCCAGCGCCGTAAGATTGTAATAAATCTTTATTAGATTATAATTACTCGATATACAACGTTTAACAGAATAAACGCAATACCTCTACTCATCATTATGAACAACTTTTACTATGGGACCAACACTGAAATCGCGGAGAAAAAGGTTTTGAGTGGTCCCATAGTAAAAGTTGTTCATAATGATGAGTACAATGACCCCTTAAGAGGTATTGCGTTTATTCTGTTACACGTTGTATTACGAAAAAATCGTTTTATATACAATAAATCCCATCCAAATTCAATAGTTTCCAATATATTCGTGTATTATTAAGAAAACATAGTTTACAATTTCATATTTCGATATTTTATAATCATACGGCATTTACAATTTGCCGGTGACATATACATAAATAAATAAATACTGAAGTCTGTTTCATGATACTAATAGCAATGTTACCATGTTTTCAGGCACATAGCAGCCGGCACAGCATTGGTGCCGTGCCGTTTCGCCACCTTCGAGCAGGGCACCATCTGGGAAGATGAACTCGGCAAAAACCCATGGCTGGCCAAGGAGGTAAGGAGTAGTTTCAGTTAGCGTTACAGGAGAGCGAAACAACTGCATCATTTCATAGATACCAAAAACATTTTATAATTTATGACACTTAAAATTAGATCAACCGCGACTGCCGAGCGTGGAGTCGTGGGTTCGATTCCCAGGTCGGGCAAAAAGTGTTATTGGGTTTCCAATAGGAATTTCTCTGTGACAGCCCGGAGTTTGGAAGTTGGTGGTGTGACACTCCCGTGCCTCGGAAAGCACGTTAAGCCATTGGTCCTGCGCCAGATCTCTCTACGGTCGTGTCGGGTTGACGTCCCATCGGAATACGAGAGTGGTGCAAGAGGGAGTGCACCTGTGTTTGCGCACACACTTGAGCACTGTAATATGTTCCGTGCCGATGGCTAGTCTCGGTTGAGAAATCGGTCAGAAAGACTATATACATATTTATATAACACTAGCACTTCGTCCGCGCGGATTTAGTAGGTGCTCCACAAACTTCAACCCCCCTTTGGTTTTGGAAAATTAAGCAAAACGATTTTCATTAATTACCCAGCCATTCCTGCTGCTGATTCTGTGGTCTTTGGATCAGCGCAACTATCCACCCCGTTTACCTCGTCAGGGGTTGATTTTGCAAAAATTGTTAGATCTGTTTCAATTATCTCACTTTTAGTTTGTTCATACCAAATCCCACGTAAATTGAGGTAAGCAATAATGTCCTTCCCTAATAACTCCATCAACCCTTTTCGCCCCTTCAGGGGTTTATTTTCGAAAAATCCAAATATTTGTTTTTTTTTTTTATCCAAATTAACGCCGTGTTTCAACTTCATCGGATTTTTCTTACTTAGAGCATTTTTCACCGTCGTAACTTTGGAACGAACGGTCCGATTTGAATAAGTCAAAGTGTAATTTACGTGTAAGTACTTAATAAACCTTTTTTTTTTTTTTTAAACTATATCAATGACACAAAAAGTTACAACCCTATCTATCGCTTCAATGGAGCGTACATAGGTAATTATTTCATCAACTAGGCTTAATTTACCTACTGTTCATATTTATGCTGTGCCCCGACATAGAAGCCCTGGCTGGGGGCCTAAAATTCATTTGAGGCCACCACAGGATAGTCCGGTTAAGCAGTAACCAGCCTTAGTGTGCTGAACTGCGAGTCACGTACAAAAAAAAAATTGATGGGATAGTTAAATTGATTCAATGATAACAATATGTCCCATCATCACTCAGCTATAATTTATTTATCATTAAAACAGGTCTTAATTTATAGAAACAGGCCTCGTCATTTCACGAATAGCACCAAACCTCAACTAAGTATCTATTGCCTATTTAAGTAGCCATTATTTTGCATAATTACCTAAAAAAACGCAAATTCACTGACACGATTACGGTACGATAGCCACGCGTCGTTTGATATCAGTTACTAATCTGCTATCACAAGTTATCACGCCTGATTTCTTTTAATGACTTCGCTGATCGTTATTATAATTACGTACTTAATTTGTTATCAAAATGACCAAAACTATCTAAAAATATTATAAACAAAAAAAACCTCGTCATAATCTGTGAAATATCTGTTTTGTTTGATGAAATTACGAATTTATCAATATTTTTTAGTACAATGACGACTCTTTGGTTGTATTTTGTTGCGTCAGCAAATTTTATTCAGCTACATCCGTATGGAAGCCTAGTCTACGCTAGCCTCGGAGTATTTTGTATTCTGAAAGTACCTGGGGATATATAAGTCAAAAATGACTAGGCTACTTCTAGGCAAGCGTGCTTCATCGTCGACCACAACATCGCTTACGGTGCGATCGTGTTCAAACGCGAGCAATAAAATAAGATAACTTTAAAATTGCAAATTGCCTCTTTGGGTTAAGCTCCCTAGGGCCGTACTACGAGGTACCAATGACATCATGAGAAAGAGATAGTGCTATTCGTCCTGCACAGCTCCGTCTCGCTCTCTCTCACTCTGGAATCATGATGGTTTTAAAGAGTCATAATAGAGACCCAGGTCCGACGTATTGTTATTGGGTCAATACGGGTCAATTCATGAAGTCTCAGAAGTAGTTCTGAATTCGTGTCTAGTAACAGACTCGCTTTCGTTTGAGGGACTGCCTCGTTAGTTTTGATGGCCATTGACTGCAAACGAGGTGTAGTGAATTGAACATTACTACTTCTTATGAGGTCATAGATTTTTCTTGCGGGAGTTTTTCTGAAGCAACTCGGTGTCTGGACTTATCAAATCGCGTTGTCATTAATTCTTAGTTCGGGATAGGAACTAATCGTAAGTCCGTAGGTGATACGGACTAAAATACGCCCGCAACTAACCCCGAAACTACGGACTTCGGGTTTAGAGAGTAGCCCCCCAGGGCCGCGGTAACTCTTTCGAACAATTCGCCAACTTTGGATTAGTACACCCATGGCAAAACCTTTCGTGGAATAAAGTTGTCATGTTTTATGTATTTTAATCTTCTTATTCGCGAGGGAGATGGCGGTGTGACCTGTATGGCTTCCTTACGAATTGGAAGGAAGAGGCACAACACGCGGAATGGAAGGAGGGCTTAGCCCAGCCGTGGGATACTACGGGCCAGTAACAATAATCTTCTAATTTGTCTTCCACAGCAACTGGTAGTGAAGCCCGACCAGCTGATCAAGCGTCGCGGTAAGCTGGGCCTGGTGGGCGTGAACAAGTCGGCCAGCGACGTCAGGAAGTGGCTGACTGAGCACATCGGCAAGGAGCAGCAGGTCGGCGCGGCGGTGGGCAAGCTCAGGCACTTCATTGTCGAGCCCTTCGTCAAACACGATGCTGTGAGTACACTATCTGATAAGATAAGATTTGTTTATTTGAGCATGCTTCATGTTTAGTCGTTAGTGTCGGCGAACAAATAACATTGAAAACAATTAACAATCAGAAAGATTAGAAATGGGTAATCGAAAACTTAAATAGAATAGGCACTTACATAGTTTATAATTTTGTAAAATTTATAAATTAGAAATGATTCTTATGTTATATTGTCAAAATTTCATATTCATATAAATTTAGTATAAGCGTCAGGAAACGATAAAGTTATTCAATTAAACAAAATAACTTGGCTTGAAATTCGGAGACACTATAATATGCTTTTTGCGAAAGAAACAATTTTAATTAACTCTTGAATGCGTATACCATAAACCTCCTTCTAACGTTTAGACAGTATGTTAAAAATAGCAGGCGCCATGCAGACGATACTTTTGCGCATGAGTGTCGTTTAATCGTATAATTTATTTTGCTTTTGAAATTGGCGTGCTACATCCTTGTTCAGGTCGACGTAGTTTTTGTGCCTAAGAGACCGTCCAGACGATACAGACTTCCATAAACTTCTATGGAATGATGTCTGCGCAAAAAGCAATGCAGTTAAATGTTGGTGTGAATGTTTTTTTTTTTATTCAGAGTTCAAAGTCTGTATCGTGTGAACCTTGCAAATGTGTAGCATGCCTTAGAAACAAAACCAAATGCGAGTTAGACATATTAATCTTTTTAACGCCATTGTCATGTATACATGACAAGCAAGCGCGTGCCCTGTACGCCAAATGTTACAAATATGTGACAAAAAGTACGGAGAACTTGTGGCTTGGCATCGGGAGTACGCCGATGCGTTTATGGACAAACGACAAACAAAACGTTTTATTTAGGGACAAGTGCCTAAGGGTCAAGATATGGGTGCCAGTATAGCTGTGCCTCTCTCTCTGGGGATGAAAGCGCATCTTTCACCTTAGATATTACAGATGTCCACAGACGTCAAAGAGCACGTACCATGAGACGTGATGTCTGCTTGTTTTAAACATAATTTAATTATTTTTCTTTGTTTGTTCTCACAGAGCGAAGAAATGTACCTGAACATAATGTCGGGCAGACGCTCCGACACGATCCTGTTCCATCACCAGGGTGGAGTGGATGTGGGCGACGTGGACGCCTTAGCACTTCGTCTTGAGGTGAGCCACCCATCCTTTTCTATACCTCGACTAGGGTTGCTTGACTTGTTGTTAATAATTATATTTAAAACCAAGCGTTTTCCAGTGGCCTATCCCACAGAAATTGGGTATAGTATTTTTTCAGACTATTTCTTTCAATGCTCAGAAATATGGGCTTTCTATTGGCGGAAGGATTTCTGTAATTGGAACCTTACTTCCAGATATTACCTTTTACAAAATAAATGTACTCGCGTGTGTAGTTTAGATTACTGTCATATCTGTGGCATTATCCTACTAATATTATAAACGCGAAAGTTTGTAAGGATGGATGGATGTTTGTTACTCTTTCACGTCAGAACGGCTGAACGGATCTCGATGAAATTTGGCGCAGAGGTAGATTATAGTCTGGAATATGTTCCCTTGGGATAATTTTCGACATAAACGCGGGCGGAGCCGCGGGCGGTAGCTTGTCTTTCATAAAATAGTCTCTCCTTCGCAGCGCGACACGTTTGAAGGCCGTTGTTGGACAAACATTATCAAATATTTTAAGTCGATTTTTCTGCTTTTTCTAGGTACCTGTAGACACATTCCCAACTGGTGAAGACATTGAGCGAGTACTGCTCAAAAACATCAAATCAGCTGCGATGAAAAGGTACTTAACATTTTATGTTATTAATATTATATTTATTACATAAAGCGGGTGTATTGAAATGTAAGGCCTTGGATTGGATTCGACTCGCAAGTCGATAAAAATAGGGTATTATTCTACTGAAAACATCTAATAAGTCTGTCAGATAGATTAAAAAAAAATTTTGGACACGTATTTTTCTTTTTTCATGTAAACAATAATGACGAAGATACAGTGCATTGAAAACTCGCTTGACGTCACTGCGATGCGATAGTACAATTTTTACTAGCGACGGGATGTCACCAGCCTTATCTTTATCATTTTTTAGCGATTTGAAATGGCAAAAAATACGTGTCCAATATTTTCTGAAAATTTAGCGGACGGGCTAAATTGCATGTAGTCTTAGGTATATACCGTTATAGTTATCTAGCACTTCGCCCGCAATTTCGCCTGCGTAAATTTAGTGCTAACTATTTTCCCCTTTTTCACCCCCTAAGAGATTAAAGCATCGGACGTCTCACATCGGACGCATCACAGTACAGTACGCGTCAAACAACTTTGCCCCTCTGAAGTTCGTCACAATTGACAGCGCAGTATTCAATTTTACAACCAATCATGACACCGCGCACGCGTGTTTGGCGCGCATGCGCGTTATCGCGGAAGATCAATGTTTTTTTGTACACTGAATTGAATTTTGAGCTAAGCTCTCTATGACTGTGTACTATGTCATGTATGGTGTACAATAAAGAGGCTTTACACATCGTTGCCCAAACCAAGTATCATACAAATACTAAAATCTTCATCCAACTTCCCGCAGATTGCTAACAACCTTCATCCTAGCTCTATACCGGGTGTACGTGGACCTGTACTTCACGTACATGGAGATCAACCCCATCGTGGTCACCAACGAGCGCATCTACCTGCTGGACCTGGCCGCCAAGCTCGACCAGACCGCCGACTTCATCTGCGCCAAGAACTGGGGAGAGGTCACCTTCCCGCCGCCCTTCGGCAGGGATGCGTATCCTGAGGAGGCGCATATTGCGGATTTGGATGCGAAGAGTGGGGCTAGTTTGAAGGTATGTCTAATTTTTGAACTTGTTGATTATTTTTATTAATTACCTCAGGGTTAAGTTATGCCAAAACTCGTAAGATATAAACATAAACTGAAATTAGTAACTGGTGTTTATTGATTTTTAGTTAATTGCTTCTTTACATTTGATTACTGATTCTATTGTGACGGCTCTTTGTCATTAGTGAAGTTTATTAGTTGACACTAATAAGATAAGTCGGTCCCCCCAGCTGACCGTGCTGAACAAGTCGGGGCGCATCTGGACCATGGTGGCGGGCGGCGGCGCGTCGGTGGTGTACACGGACACCATCTGCGAGCTGGGCGGCGCCGCCGAGCTCGCCAACTACGGCGAGTACTCGGGCGCTCCCACCGAGATGCAGACCGCAGACTACGCCAAGACCATCTTCAGCCTCATGTGCAGGGAGAAGCACCCCAATGGCAAGGTATGCTCTTTCATTTCATTACCACCCCTCTACGACCTGAAATCTAGGGACTTCGCAAATATGAACACTAAACCAACCAAATATAGGTTTAAAGAACTTTATTTCTCATAAGAACAACATAGGTCACTTATAATGAGATTTATAAATTAACTTATAAAAAAAAATATACCATGATCAATGGCAGTCGGTAGCCCATGTAGCTGCGGGTAGACTACGGGTATGCACAGTAACTTGCAATTCATTTGCAACGATATCAACAAGTTTTAGGCTGTGATAAACTGTGAAATATGAAAATAAAAACAGCTATTAGTTCCTGGAATTATTGCAATCAACCAAATAAACAAACTCTTCAGTTTTATAATATTAGTATAGATTAAATTGTCGAGGTCAGTCAGTCAAAAAAATGAAGCTATTTGCATGTTCCAAAGTGAATATCTCTATGGATAAAAACATGCAAGAAACTCACGAAATATGAACACTATTTTAAATCAGTTAATAGTTACATGTTGAAATTATTCATGCATAAATGATATATATGACTGGCCTGTTAGTCGAGTGGTTAGTGACCCTGATTGCTAAACCGGAGATCGTGGGTTCGATTCCCACCCAGGACAAATCTTTGTGTGATGAGCATGATCATTTCGACTGGCCTGTTGGTCGAGTGGTTATTGACCCTGACTGCTAAACCGGAGATCGTGGGTTCGATTCCCACCCAGGACAAATCTTTGTGTGATGAGCATGATCATTTCGACTGGCCTGTTGGTCGAGTGGTTATTGACCCTGACTGCTAAACCGGAGATCGTGGGTTCGATTCCCACCCAGGACAAATCTTTGTGTGATGAGCATGATCATTTCGACTGGCCTGTTGGTCGAGTGGTTATTGACCCTGACTGCTAAACCGGAGATCGTGGGTTCGATTCCCACCCAGGACAAATCTTTGTGTGATGAGCATGATCATTTCGACTGGCCTGTTGGTCGAGTGGTTATTGACCCTGACTGCTAAACCGGAGATCGTGGGTTCGATTCCCACCCAGGACAAATCTTTGTGTGATGAGCATGATCATTTCGACTGGCCTGTTGGTCGAGTGGTTATTGACCCTGACTGCTAAACCGGAGATCGTGGGTTCGATTCCCACCCAGGACAAATCTTTGTGTGATGAGCATGATCATTTCGACTGGCCTGTTGGTCGAGTGGTTATTGACCCTGACTGCTAAACCGGAGATCGTGGGTTCGATTCCCACCCAGGACAAAACTTTGTGTGATGAGCATGATCATTTGTTCTGTGTCTCGGTGTAATTTGTCTATAATAATATGTATGTATTTAGAAAAATATAAGTTTTTTTATCAGTTACCTGGTTGCCATAGCACAGGCTCTGCCTAGTTTGGGATCGGATGACCGTGTGTGAGTTGTCCCAAGATATTACATATTATTATTTAAAGACAGTCCACAAGTAAACCATTCGTATTCTAAAACCGCCATTTGTCTCCCCCAGGTCCTGATCATCGGCGGCGGCATCGCCAACTTCACGAACGTGGCGGACACGTTCCGCGGCATCATCACCGCCATGGAGACGTACAAGGACGCGCTCATCCAGTACAACATCACCATCTTCGTGCGACGAGGAGGACCCAACTACCAGGAGGGACTTAGGTTCGTACACAATGATATAAAATGCGTAACGGAATGAACGGAATACCTGAAGATAGGTCATTTTACTCATCATTATGAACAACTTTTAAAAGCTATTCTTGAGAAGAAAGTTTAACAAAATTCAGGGATTAATGACGTCTAAAGGGTCTCTGCTAGGTGGCTGCGTTCTCTAAAACGCCTTAAAAAGGTCCCGGACCCTAGGGTCATAAGAAATGTAGAAAACGTTAAAATATTTAATCTAAGTACTGCAATATTCCTGCCAGGGTTGCGGAATTTGTTCGAAAGAGTCACCGCGGCCCTGGAACGCAAAGGGCTTTTTTAATCAGTAAGAGTCTGACACGCCCTTCCGCTCCGCCCAGAGCGGACGAAGTCATTTGATGATTACTGCAATATTATACATGTTAAAGTAACTGTTTGTTACCTCAACACGCCTTAACAGCTGAATGGATTTGGATGAAACTTTGCACACGGATATCATGCCCTGGAATAGGACATCGTACACTTACATATTCCCTTAGGACAATTTTGGCGAGCGAAGGCGCTATCAGGAGTAGTAATGAATATTTCGTCTCTTCCTCGCTTCCAGACAAATGCGCGAGGTAGGGCACCGGCTGCGCATCCCGCTGTACGTGTTCGGTCCGGAGAGCAACATGACGGCCATCGTGGGGCTGGCGCTGGGCCAGTCGCCCATCCCCAAGGAGCACCAGCTGGACTACGCGCCCAAGCAGCTGCCCAAGCCTGCGCCTTGCGTGAGTAGCTTAATAAAAAGTTTAAACAATTTACCCAAACCCAAAACCACCCAAAGGTTGACTAGTAGAGAATGCCTTGATGCATTAAGTCCGCCCATGTACCACTATTGTACATTAAGTTTAAATAAATAAATAAATACAACCAGCTTTTAGGTAAATTAATTGATTTGGTGTTTTCTAGTAAGAAGACGTTGTACAATAGGGATGTTGCCTGAGTTAAAAAAATATGATTCTATTTAGTCCGTCAGTTAGTTTATCGAAAAATATTGGAAACGTATTTTTATTTTATCAAATCAATAAAAAATACGAAGATAAAACGCATCAAAGATAATTATGAGATATATAGAGGGGGTTTGTAACGTAATTTTTCCAGTAAAGTGTTTACGTGACAAAAGAAAAAATACGAGTCCAATATTATTTGGAAATCTGGAATGAAAGGAAAAAATGGGGGCTTTGCCCTGCGGACGTAATAGGCTAAAAATAGGAATAGTCGAATCCGTACTTAACTGATATTCCAATGACAGAATGACTCTTTGTCAAAAATCCGACAAAACCAATCAGAAGATAAAAAGAGCACATATAATCTAACCAACCTATTCTTCTCTTCCACAGCCCAAACCCAAGATAGACCTCCCAGAACTGACGCACAAACTGCTCGACCTGGTCTGCTCTCAAGCGCCCACCAGACAAGACCTGGGGCAGAGTGTAACCACCGTTATGTCTCTCTTCAGCGACAGGACCAAGGCTATCATTTGGGGCATGCAGAACAGGGCCATACAGGTAAAGTTACTTTATTGCTATAGGAATAGAGTTCGTTTTAGAATGAGACCTGGGGCCTAGTGTGACCACCGTCATGTCGCTCTTTATCTATTGGACCAAGGCTATCATCTGGGGCATGCGGAACAAACCATGCCGAAACATTCACACATTTCTGAAGAAACCATGCAGTTTATAAATACAGGTACTCAAACGCCCGCTTCTCAGTGTCCTAGTGTTTTCTAGAAAGAAGTTCAATACACACCCCAGAGCCACAAGCTTACTGAATATAAAGCTAAACTAACATGTCTGTACCCCCACAGGGCATGCTGGACTTCGACTACATCTGCCGGCGCGCGGAGCCGTCGGTCGTGGCCATCGTGTACCCCTTCACCGCCGACCACAAGCAGAAGTACTACTTCGGCAACAAGGAGGTCTTCATACCTGGTGAGATACTTTGTTCTTACTTGTAATAACTAGACCCCCGGGGTAAAAAGTATCCAACGTGCATTTTAAATCGTTTGCAGAGCGACTCATGTTTCGTCGGTTTTTTGTTGCGTTTTGTGTACGTAAAGCATCGGCGTAGACGTATTGTTTTTGCCCGAACACGAACAGAAGATGTTGAACGAAGCGTGGAACGAAGAAAAAGTATTTCAATTAATCGAGGCGTACAAAGAGAAATTTTCTGGAACCCACAAACATTTATACTACCAGAAACATTTCTACAAAATGACTGGTCCTTTAAACTTTGTTTTCTATATTACAGTGTACTCCGACATGGACGTCTCAATGCGTAAGCACCAGGAGGCTACCGTACTCGTCAACTTCGCGTCTCTCCGCTCAGCTTACGACAGTACCATGCAGGTATGTACTATACTCTATCCGTTTAGGTAGTTAACTAAAGGTAAACAATCTTGATGTAACTTTTTACTTAAAAACTCAGTTTAAAAATAAAATGCAAGTAAAAACCAAAGTAAATACAACAGTAACGAATACTAAATCAATTGAACCATAAGTTTGAAAAGTAGTTTATTTGTTTAATATGAATTTGTGTAAAAAGACACATCAAGATTGTTTACCTTTAGTTAACTACCTAAACGGATA
>NDFZ01005094.1:268235-289734 GCA_002192655.3 Mamestra configurata | reverse complement strand
CGTTTAGGTAGTTAACTAAAGGTAAACAATCTTGATGTGTCTTTTTACACAAATTCATATTAAACAAATAAACTACTTTTCAAACTTATGGTTCAATTGATTTAGTATTCGTTACTGTTGTATTTACTTTGGTTTTTACTTGCATTTTATTTTTAAACTGAGTTTTTAATTAAAAAGACACATCAAGATTGTTTACCTTTAGTTAACTACCTAAACGGATAGAGTATAGTTGGCGTAGTCACAAGTTTGTAGATATAACCTCGTCAGGAATTGTGGACCTTAGTGGGAATTTGTATACTTACTCGATCGCGTTATCGTAAACAACAATTTTGAATGAAACTAAACAAGCGGCGTTTGGTTACAATTACGGATAATCTTCTTTTTTCCATAAGGTTTGATATAAGCGAAGTTAACATTAACGCGATGGAGTAAGTATAAAAACATGCGCCCTCGTGAAACTGGCGTATCGTTCGCGCCAAGTCGTTTGGTTGCAACAAAAGTAAAAATTAAACAATCAAACTTAAAACAAGAAAACTTTTTATTTGGGACTCGCACAAGACAAACAAACATATGTATACATAAACTAAGAGGAGATTCATCTACCGCCTTGAATAATGTACTCGTGTAAAAACACAGATTAATTTACACAAATTAATGAAATACCAATTTCCACTGGCGATTCCACAGTTGCACCATACTCCTCTGCCCCTTCGCGAATTACACGCGTGATGGTACCTAATATGTTGTTTATCGTATTCCAGGCTATGCAGCATCCGCAGATCAACACGGTGGTCATCATCGCCGAGGGTATCCCGGAGAACATGACCAGGAAGATCATCAAACTGGCTGACACACGCGGCGTAAGTATATTCTGTAGAAAAATAGTAGCCTAGTCTATACTTAACCGTCTCCATAGTCCATAGTTCACTATGGCGCGCGTGACCTACGAGTGACGTCACACGCAATTAGTGCTATCTCTGTTTATCGTAGCTTTTAAAACTCGCACAAAAATATTTATAACTGCGTCTTATTTTCTCTCCAACTTTTGAGAAAAACAAAAAATACTTTATTCTCTTTTTGTACATACCAAAGAAAAACACGCCCATACAAAATTATTGACCCCTATGTGACTGTTTGAAGCAAAATTATCTTGATTTTAAAATTGTAGAGTGAACTATCTGCCTCCCCAGAACATAACAAGGTCATATTTACTTGTTGTTTCGACGAGAAAATTCAATGTAACTTAATCTTGATATTTCTATACAGGTAAACGTGATCGGTCCGGCCACAGTGGGAGGTATCAAGCCGGGCTGCTTCAAGATCGGTAACACAGCCGGCATGATCGACAACATCATTGACAGCAAACTGTACAGGCCTGGGAGGTGAGCATTACTTTGTTTTTTTTTTTTTATAAATATGGTGGTACTTTCTTATGATTTCAGTAAAACGAAATAAATTTTGTTGCTATAGACAGAAGGAAGCATGAAGGTGCATTGTGTATTGTGACGTTTAACGCAAAGTGAAATGCCAGCATAACAGAGCAATTTAATTTATTTACTTTGAAAAAAAACAACGGCCAAGTGCGAGTCGGACTCTCACGCGAAGGGTTCCGTAAATAAACCGAAAAAAAACACGTTTCTTGTATAGCCCCCTTTAATTTTTTTTATTTGTTGTTATAGCGGCAATAGTAAGACACAATCTGTGAAAATTTCAACTCACAAAATTTCAATTTCACGGCTCTTTAGATACATCCCGCTGACAGATAAACGGACAGCGGAGGCTTAGTAATAGCGTTCCGTTGTGTACGGAACCCTAAAAAAGACAAAGCAACTCTGATAGGAATAGTGAAATACTCAAATATACTAAGGGAAGTTGATTTCAGATGGTCCCATTGTGGTCCTGAGTTCGATACCCAGTTAAGAGGCCGTGCATAAAATTCACTCGCTGCTGTTTAGGTTAATTCGTCGCAATTTTATGTTTGTGTGCACCGCTCATGCAGATACACGCACACGCGGGTGAAGTTCGAGCGTAGTACCGCTTAAACAATTTTGATCCTTTAGAATATATTATTTAAAGTAACATAATTATGTAGTGTACGGCCTAGAAATAAAAGTCTGGAATGTGTGTGTTCTGTATATTTTTCACAATCAACAAAAACAGACATTCAACAAAACTATAAATAAAAATGATAATACAATGATATTTATTTTTGTAGATAATTTGTAAATAACACTTATACACGTTAAAAATAAATTGTTTAACTGCCATTCTTTTTTAAATTGACGAAGTATACCTAAACCAATATCGGATAAAGCCGAATAAAAGGTCATTGACATTGGTCATCAAATCATCATTGGTCATCAAAGTACCTACATAACACAACAGCTAATTTCGATCACCACTTTTTGGTGAAGCCTATGTCCAGCAGTGGACATTTTTTTCGGCTGGTATGATGATGTTGCATACAGGCTACCCTGTATACTGCAAGTATATTATTATAAATACATCATTTGACAAAGATTATATTTACCATGCTTATATCAAGTTGAAATGTATTATCAGCATTTGCAGTACCTACAGTAATTTCAGAACTGCCACCGTCATGGTTTTCCTATAATTAACAATATTTGGAAATTAGTATGTACTCGTAAATACTTCTACACTTCCAGCGCTGATCAAAAGTAAAAACTCACATGTACTGGAAACGAAAACGTAGCGAGTTGATTACTTTTACGTTCTTTAAGTACTTGTCTAGCACGTACTAGTCCCAAGTTTTGTTTCCTTTTTTTTTAAATTATGCATTCATAATTCGACCTCTTTCGACCCATTATCTGCAACAAATTATAGATGTCAAAATATTTGGAAAACCAGATCTTGAATTCAAACCGAAATCAATGCAGTCGTTCGAATATGAAGATATTATCAACTTTTCCATTCATTCAATTAAATTATTCCAAAATATATGTAAATCCAAAAGCAAGTTGTAGGTATCTAAAATATGAAACTTTTAAAAATATCAACATCTTGTATATAGCCTATAAAGGTGCGTACAAATTATGTAGCAAAATATGTTATACAACATTGTTATGGAACTTAAAAAATGTGAACAATGTTACAAAATGTGAACGTGCTATATAACACAAGTTATATAACAATGATACATAGTTTGTACCACCCGGCAAAAATTTAGCTTCCTAATATGTTAGTTAAAGCATTTTCGGAATCAGATTAGTAGTTCCGCAGATTACCCTTACAAACATACAAACGTTACCTCTTCATAATATTAGGATTGAAGACGAAGTAAGTTTTACTATCTTAAAAACAAACAAAAAGTATATAAATCAAAATTAATACTTACTGGATCAAAATGTGGTAGTCGGCCTACAATCTGAGAATTATATTTACGTAAAACTCTCGAGCGCCTGCGAAGCAAAGTGATACGTGTTCACGCTGGGAGAGCCCGGTCGTTACTGAGGCAATCGGATTCGCGCGGTCGATAATATAGTTCACTTTGCTTATTATTTACGAAATGAATTTATTGATTTTTTATATAATAAAATTTAAATTCTATTAAAATGTTTACTTGAGATTAATGTGTAATTTCTAAAATTTCCAAAAAGTGTTTTTTTATTATGGAAAAAAATACTTATTTATCTAAACGTTTTCTCAAAAATTATGTTTTTCAACAATTTTTTCTGCTTTGTTTCGGATTGATTTCAATAATGTTTTCAATGCATGTAAGAGTAGACTATATAATGATGTTATAAATATTTTTTAATGTGCACAATCTTATGTAGTTTTGTTGTCCAACGCAGTCAAACACCACTCGCTCGTTACTTTTGCGGAAAAGGGGGTTGGAATATGGGTGATTGCCATGATATTATACATTATTTTAAAAAAATCATTCAAGCCATGTAAAAGAATAAGAACTCGTCTCTTACAATAACAAAAAAAAAGGTTCTAATTCTTCCTGCTTTTCCCACAAGTAGCGATCTAAATTGTTCGAAATGAGTTGATTTCGTGCACGGGGCCTTAAGAGTATAGTGTTACTTGTTTTTTCTATAGGAATTTCTAACTGTGACTCGGAGATTTGTGCCCGGAAGAAAGAAAAGTAGTTTATTTATTTATTTATTTTTATTTATTAAAACTTTATGCACAAGTAAAATCACTGTACAAAGGCGGACTTAATGCCTTAGGCATTTTCTACCAGTCGACCTTAGGGTGGTGCAGAGACAACATGGCAGGTGCAACTTAAACTAAAAACTATAGTTTATTAGCAATATAGTAAAAGATATATATAAATGTATAATATTTTGGCAATTTGTATAATATTATTTGTACAATATTTTTATTTTATGAATCTAAAGTATCCAGGACCTACCACAAAAAGAAAAATAATATCAAAAACGGTCCAGCCCTTTAGGAGTTCAGTGACGTACAGAAGAATTTAAATTCCATACTCTGCTAGGCTGATGTCACCCATCCCTGGGAACATAGGCTGACTAAGTTATGCTTTGTATTTATTGCATGGTATAATATTCTCTATTATTTTTGATCATCATCTGCCTAGCCTTTTCCCAACTATATCGGGGTCGGCTCCCAGTCAGACCGGATTCAGCTGAATACCAGTATTTTACATGGAGCGGCTGCCTACCACCTCCCAGACCTCCACAACCCATTAACTGGGTAACACGATACTTTTTGGTAATACTGGTGTCAAATTTTCTGGCTTCTGACTATCCGTAACGACTGCTAAAGATCTATAAATGACAGCCGGGACCGACGGCTTCTCTATAACTTTTTTTATTTGTTAATAATTGAGTTATTTATGTTCAGCGTGGCGTACGTGTCCCGCTCAGGCGGCATGAGCAACGAGCTCAACAACATCATCTCTAAGGACGCCGACGGCGTGTGCGAGGGAGTCGCCATCGGCGGCGACAGGTACCCCGGGACCACCTTCATTGATCATCTCTTGAGGTAAGCAATCCATCTGCCTAGCTTTCTTTTAATGTTGGGGACAAATACCAGTATGGGAACGTACCCATACTTTCTTTGTGACCCGTTTAGAGAGGGGAGGGGTTTTCAAAATACCACGCCAGGGGCAGGGGGAGGAGGTCTTGGGTTTTTGTCACGTAGTATCCTCTACGGAAATCTCGCGCATTTTTGAGCGAATTCAAATGCAGCGTTTATTTACTTTTTTAATTTGTAATTATAAGTTTGCACGCACTCTTGGCGTCACGGGGCAAGCGCCGTAATGATTAAGACAAATATGAGCAATTTTTTTTTTTTAGTTTCTGGTTGCCCCGTAAAAAATATTTTAAACTATGTTTATGAATTATTACGTGAAAAGTAGAGAAAGAGGGGGTGTCTTGGCATATACTACGGGTGTTCACCGAGGGGAGGGGTAACAAATTGAAAAAATGGGCCACGTAGTATGGATATGTTCCCTATTTAACCTGAAGTAACTGCCTAGTTGGTATTTGGATAACACAATTCCACTGGATGTAGGTACCCATAACTACTGCCAAAGATTTACAAATGACAGCCGGGACTAATGGCTTAACGTGTTTCCGAGGAACGAAGGAATCTCTGGTCCGACCATCCTGCCGGTGTTCTACCTTGTTCACCAAAATACGATGTTACCGTTTATTCCAGCTAATAAAACCGCTTTTTCTCTTTACAGATACGAAGCCGACCCCAACGTAAAGATGCTAGTACTGCTGGGCGAGGTGGGAGGCGTAGAGGAGTACCACGTGTGTAGAGCCGTGCGCGACGGCAAGATCAAGAAGCCCATCGTGGCCTGGTGTATCGGCACCTGCTCTGGTAAGTCCACTTCGGACTTTTTTTTTTTTAAGGTTGGGGAATCATCAAATGACTTCCTACGCTCTGGGTGGAGCAGAAGGGTGTGTCAGACTCTTACTGACTAAAACCCATCCGTGTTCCTTCTAAAGCCCTTTGCGTTCCAGGGCAGCGGTGACTCTTTCGAACAAATTCCGCAACCCTGGCAGAACTTGGCGTGCTCACCTCGGCCTTACAAACCTCATTCAACCTCTACGCTGGAGACGTGATACACGACGGAAATATACAATAGATTTCTGAAAATTTGACAAGAAGAAGTTAATATCCTTATATATATAATATTCTTCCATTACTGACTGAGTGACTGACAGACAACTCACAGCTAAAACTACTGGTCATAGAAAGCTGAAATGTGGCATGTAGCTTCCTTAAACTCCGTAGGGGAGCACTAAAAAGTGGGTTCCCCGAAATTCCTACGGGAACGAGATATGCGCGTACGAAGTCACGGACAAAAGCTAGATACGTTATAAAAACTTTTTGCTTAGGTTAAACATGTTACACGGGCCATAAATTTATGATCGTCACAGTTCTGTGTACTCTTTGATAATACAACCTAAGCACTAGCCGGTCGATTCTGTAAACATGTCGAAGTAAAGGCTTGGGTGAAGTGATCACGAGGTGAGCTGTCAATGCATATAATTCAGATGGAATGACAGCTCGCTTCGTGATCACGTGACATCTTGATTATATGGATGGACAGCTCACCTCGTGATCAGTTCACCCAAGCTTTCACTTCGACATGTTTAAAGAATCGACCGGCTGATGTATGAACCACCTCATCACTTGAAACCCAAAGAGCAGTTGCCCTCAGTCGTGAATTGCAGTGGCCTATTTGGAAAGCTCTGAATCGTTAGACAGATGGGTTGCTGCAAACACAACTCTGCGAAATGGCGTTTTATAGACTCGAAGGATACCTTGTTTGAGTACGGTACCCCGTACTGAACATGAGCCACAAATAAATTTGTCTTAAGTGCCTATACATCTGCACTTTGGGGGATTTAATTAATACCGATGATGCAGTGGACGTGGTCACTTATTAGGCCCAAGTAATCTAAAGAGTTAACCATCAAGTTGTGTTGAAGCCCTTACTATAGTAGTAACTAGCGACCCGCCCCGGCTTCGCATGGGTGCAATGCTGATACTAAATATACTACAGAATGTCTTTCAGCTTTTTGGCCGGTACTGCCGCAACTGCTATGTCTCTGCATTTTAATTCAGTAATATCTTCGAAAATATTCATTTAAATTACAAGGGCCATATTGATCTTTATTAAATGCACAATGTATTTAAGGTACTTAATTGGATAAGGATGAATGCTGTATTGCTTAAAATCGCTTTGTAAATAAGCTATTATTTCTCGTAAAAAGTAAAGGATATAAAATGGTTATTGTGGGTTATCCCTAAGAGTACATATACCATCGCGGACTTTTTTTGCAGACCTTTTTAAGGTGTATAATACTGTAGTACATTATTTTGATCTATATCGTAGGGTTCAGCCAGCGTTTGCAATGTAAGCGCAAAAATGTTTCATGTTTCCGAACGCATACAACCCTAATCTCTTCAAAATTAGAGTGAACAGGCTTCTTCTGGGTAAGCTCGCTCCATCGTGGACTTTGTCTCTGTCATCTATGACCTAGACTAGAGTCAAGATCAAAACCATATTAAATAAAAATAAAACTCTTGAATCACTATCTATTAAAAAAACCGCATTAAAATCCGTTGCGTAGTTTAAGAGATGTAAGCATAGATAGTGATGTGAGTCCTGTGCGCAGACATGTTCACGTCGGAGGTGCAGTTTGGGCACGCGGGCTCGCTGGCGGGCTCGGCTATGGAGAAGGCGGTGGCCAAGAACGCGGCTCTGCAGGCCTACGGCGCTGAGGTGCCCAACTCCTTCGACACGCTGGGGAACGCTGTCAACAAGGTCAGAATATATGCTCATAGCGCCTCTTTTCTTCAATAACGTGATAAGTCCGGCGGTTCATTTTTTTTTAATTTGATAGTTGAAACTGCCGTGACCGATTTAATTTTTCCAAAAAACAAAATGTATTGTCGGATTTAGCACGTTATTGAAGCAAAGAAGCGATAAATATAACAAAGAAGGAAAAATGCCGTAGTAGTTGAAAATGTTCGAGACCTGATGTATTCGTATTGCAGATTATAAAAAAGGATATTGTACTTTTATATATTAAAAATAGTAAAATAAAGGTTTGTTAAGCCAAATTCTGCACAAACGAACATAAATACCCAACAGCGAAATAGCGCAGTAAAACATGTGTTATGTTTTTCACATTTTACTTAATAAATACTTTTCTCCTCCAGGTTTACATGAAACTGGTGAAGGAAGGCAAGATCATCGTGAAGGAGGAAGTAGAACCTCCCAAAGTACCCATGGACTACGACTGGGCGAGAGTAAGTACACACCTTGTTTATTTGATACGAATATGCAGATGTGCTTATCAATAGTGATCGGATAATCGGGCGCTTATATACCTAATATATTATTAGACACAATAATAATTAATATATATTACAAGATATTATTATTATTATATGTAATAATAAAATCCCGGAATCATACATGGAATCCGGGAAAAACCATTAAATCCCGGGATTATAAAAACATGAACTGGACTTTGAGTATAGTTACAAATGATTGATTTGAAGAATCAAAATAAGAAAGAATTGTGCGAAAACAAAACTATTTAATTTAACAGTTTTAGTAGGTACCGGAACTCTATAAATATAATAAGATTCTTCTATGTAATAATTTGCAATTTCTTAAATCCCGGGATACATAGATAGATATCGTCATGTTTATGATTCCGGGATCATAGAGCAGGTATTATCAACTCTTGTGTTACTTACTTCCATGAACATTAGTTAAATATAGTCTACCTATTCCGATCTCTGGTTATTACTTACCAATTCATCCTGCCAAGGCCAACCAAATATGCTGGGGCCGGCTTCCAGTCTAACAGGATGCAGACGAGTACCAGCATTTACATGGAGCGTAGCCTATCTGACCTCCACAACACAGTAACTGGGTAACACGATACCCCTTGGCAAGAAGAATGGTGTCAGATCTTCTGGCACTGTCAAAAATCTACAAACTACAGCCGGGATCAACAGCTTAACATGCTTTCCGAGGCACGGAGGAATCTCGGTTGGTTAAGTTGTTCTCCCATCCACAAACCGACCTGGTCAAGCATTGCTTAACCTTAAAGATCGAGTATGACATTCTGAAGCGGAATCTGTACCGCCGAAAACAAACTACGTTGTAAAAATCCTGCATCGCGGTATCAGAGTTTTCCGTGCGTTTTGAACTTATACAACAGCCCAAATATCTACGATCGGGCAGTTGCCCATCAGACACAACACCCATCTGTCGGACGATCCTCCCTTTTCAATGGAGGTTTGCGGGACTTCACACCCTGTTCCCTCCATAATTCAATACCAGATCAATATTTTCATCGAAACTTGAATAGGCTATCTAAAAACTAGTATTACTTTACCAAGCAAGTCTAAAATTCCTGTCTATTTTCCAGAAACTGGGCATCATCAGAAAGCCAGCCGCCTTCATCAGCACAATCTGCGACGAGCGAGGAAACGAGCTCTCGTACTGCGGCGTGCCCATCAGTCAGGTGCTGGAGAGGCAGCTGGGCGTCGGCGGCACCATCAGCTTGCTATGGTAAGTGGCTTCATCAGCACAATCTGCGACGAGCGAGGAAACGAGCTCTCGTACTGCGGCGTGCCCATCAGTCAGGTGCTGGAGAGGCAGCTGGGCGTCGGCGGCACCATCAGCTTGCTATGGTAAGTGGCTTCATCAGCACAATCTGCGACGAGCGAGGAAACGAGCTCTCGTACTGCGGCGTGCCCATCAGTCAGGTGCTGGAGAGGCAGCTGGGCGTCGGCGGCACCATCAGCTTGCTATGGTAAGTGGCTTCATCAGCACAATCTGCGACGAGCGAGGAAACGAGCTCTCGTACTGCGGCGTGCCCATCAGTCAGGTGCTGGAGAGGCAGCTGGGCGTCGGCGGCACCATCAGCTTGCTATGGTAAGTGGCTTCATCAGCACAATCTGCGACGAGCGAGGAAACGAGCTCTCGTACTGCGGCGTGCCCATCAGTCAGGTGCTGGAGAGGCAGCTGGGCGTCGGCGGCACCATCAGCTTGCTATGGTAAGTGGCTTCATCAGCACAATCTGCGACGAGCGAGGAAACGAGCTCTCGTACTGCGGCGTGCCCATCAGTCAGGTGCTGGAGAGGCAGCTGGGCGTCGGCGGCACCATCAGCTTGCTATGGTAAGTGGCTTCATCAGCACAATCTGCGACGAGCGAGGAAACGAGCTCTCGTACTGCGGCGTGCCCATCAGTCAGGTGCTGGAGAGGCAGCTGGGCGTCGGCGGCACCATCAGCTTGCTATGGTAAGTGGCTTCATCAGCACAATCTGCGACGAGCGAGGAAACGAGCTCTCGTACTGCGGCGTGCCCATCAGTCAGGTGCTGGAGAGGCAGCTGGGCGTCGGCGGCACCATCAGCTTGCTATGGTAAGTGGCTTCATCAGCACAATCTGCGACGAGCGAGGAAACGAGCTCTCGTACTGCGGCGTGCCCATCAGTCAGGTGCTGGAGAGGCAGCTGGGCGTCGGCGGCACCATCAGCTTGCTATGGTAAGTGGCTTCATCAGCACAATCTGCGACGAGCGAGGAAACGAGCTCTCGTACTGCGGCGTGCCCATCAGTCAGGTGCTGGAGAGGCAGCTGGGCGTCGGCGGCACCATCAGCTTGCTATGGTAAGTGGCTTCATCAGCACAATCTGCGACGAGCGAGGAAACGAGCTCTCGTACTGCGGCGTGCCCATCAGTCAGGTGCTGGAGAGGCAGCTGGGCGTCGGCGGCACCATCAGCTTGCTATGGTAAGTGGCTTCATCAGCACAATCTGCGACGAGCGAGGAAACGAGCTCTCGTACTGCGGCGTGCCCATCAGTCAGGTGCTGGAGAGGCAGCTGGGCGTCGGCGGCACCATCAGCTTGCTATGGTAAATGGCTTCATCAGAACAATCTGCGACGAGCGAGGAAACGAGCTCTCGGCAGCTTCTTCTTAACGTCCCTCTATTACCTGGCAGACAGAAACATCACCACCCGTCAAAAACTTAACCAACCAATAGATTGATTGAATGATACCTAAATTAGCTACCAACAGTAGCCGTCGTCATAAACGCTGCACCGTCATGTTTGAAAGGCAAACATGACGTTTCAGCTACTGTTGGTAGCTAATTTGACAGTTGGTCAAAGGTAGATACGTTATTGAGACCGGTCGTACAACACAAGAAGCCCTGTTTAATTGTGATCTATTCGTGCGGCATTTTTTTACTATATGAAAAAACCAACCCATTAGGATCACTCGTGTGTCTGTATGCCCGTCTGTCCCAGCCAATTTTCTCTGAATCTAGTGGACCGATTCAGTTGAAATTGGATATACATATTAACTTCTGTGACTAAAACACGGATGCGTGACGTAAAAAAATATGATTCGATCGGAACCTTTAGCACGCGAGTTTTGCCGTTTTTCATTTCTTGTGAGATTCCCAAACAATGTTTGTATTTTTTCTCCAGTCAAGATTAAAAATGTTTTCGTTTCAGGTTCCAACGCGAACTCCCCGAATGGGCGTCGAAGTTCTTCGAGCTGGTGCTCATAGTGACGGCGGACCACGGGCCGGCCGTGTCGGGCGCACACAACACCATGGTCACCGCCAGAGCCGGGAAGGACCTCATCTCTTCTGTAGTCAGCGGACTGTTGACTATTGTGAGTTATTTGAACGAAATATTATTTTTATTCGTCCAATGATACTTGAATACACTTAAAACTCTGACGTGTATTATACAGTGCGATGACACAAATGACGTTTCTTCGAAATACTCAAGCGATAAAGACAGTCACATCATTTATAAGTAACATGTTTTGCTAATCCATAGTGCTATTCTAAAGCGCACTCCTCTTTAGCGGTATGTGTTTAATATCCAGATCTAGCAAGGGTGTCCTGCGTTTTTTTTACAAATTCTCAGTAGCACCCTTTTGGAGTTGCGCTTAATAAAAATAACCGCGCCCCCTATTTCCTGGAATAAATACGGTGTGATTGCGCAAAAAGAAAAAAGAAAGTTTGATTCAACATTTATGATGAAAATGTGTGGAACAGCTGTTTTTTTTATTTTGTGGCTACCTTACCCGCATGGCATATAAACGTGATATTACAGTTATGTTTATGTCTCAGGGCGACCGTTTCGGCGGCGCGCTGGACCGCGCGGCGCTGGACTTCTGCGCGGCGTACGACCGCGGCCAGCACCCGCAGGAGTTCGTCAACGAGAAGCGAGCCAAGGGAGAGCTCATCATGGGCATCGGACACAGGTACATTTGCCTTTCTTATATTTTGAGAGTATTAGGCTGGTCGCCGAGGCCGGCCCAGAAAGCGGTGGCGAGATTATTTGAATGCACACCGCGAAGGCTGGTTCGAGGTGGCGCAAGAAAAGAATGTCTGGAAGGATATTGGGAGGCCTTTGCCCAGCAGTGGGACACAATAGACTAAGAAAAGTTTTTGAAAGAAACGTCAGGTTTTTTTCCTATTCGGAAAATAAACAAACGTGTGCGCCTAGTTGAACTGCAAGTTTTTATGTAAGGTAAGCATTCAGGTGCCCTACTATGAAGCGCTAATACCATCCAATTCTGATGATGTAAAAGGGATAGTGCTATTTGCTATGTATAGCTCCGTCTTTCTCTTAGTGCGGAATCATGATCGTTTTAAGACTTCATAGTCCAATTCTCCAAATCTGTATTCCTTATCAAGAGACCGTACATATGCGGATTATTGCAAACTGCGTTAGTTGATAAATATATTTCGAAGTCAAAAAATGCACATACCAGCCCAGAAAAGTTTTAATGACCAAATACAAAAATAACAGACGGAATTCAAAGATAAATTGCTAAACGGGGTATACCTCATGAATATGAATATGGTTTTATCATGGAAATGATACTAAAACATTAATAAATACTATTTTCATGTCCTGCTGTTCTATACAAAATAAATAGTAAAAAAATAGATGATTGAAACAAAATAATTAATACAAAATAAAAATAAAATAAAATAACGTATAACTAGGTTTTGTCTGTGGCTTTTACACGAATTTTCCAAATCCGCCTGGTTGGTGCAGAGTTTAGCGCGTTCAAACAAACAAACTTGCTTGATTATATTAGTATGAATAGGTATCTCAACTTTGTTCTACTACATAGTAATTAGTCATCTAATCTAATATCTCTAAAAAAAAGTGTGTGTCTCGGGACGCCCGACAGAAGTGATAACTTAAACTAATCTAAGTTGAACTATTTAATATGGGAAGCGTCTGTCCGAAATACGACTAGCGCTGTGGGTTAGAGTGAGAGAGGAAAGCCTGCCTACCGCTGCCGTATGCGTGAGAGAAAGGGAAGCCAGACAGACAGGCGCCGTAACGCGTTACATTACAAAGCGGTTTACCCTCCCATAAGAAGTTATCACTTCAAAAATACATTATATAATACCTACTTACAAAGACTTATTTATTGTTAGTTCCTAAACTTTCTCAACAGGCTACCAAAAAGCCTAAATCTTGAGTACCTATTTGTAGGTCCTTTGTTTTTCAATAAATACTAACTATACTTCATTTTTTGCAGAGTAAAATCAATCAACAACCCGGACTCGCGAGTGCGCGAGCTGAAGGCGTACGTGACGTCACGCTGGCCAGCGTGGCCCGTGACGCGCTACGCGCTGGACGTGGAGGCCATCACCACGCGCAAGAAGCCCAACCTCATCCTCAACGTGGACGGCATCGTCGCCGCCGCCATGGTCGACATGTTCCGACACTGCCAGCTGTTCACGCAGTAAGTAGAATTGGTGGTCATTGCTTAAAGTGCTCGCTAGCATAGGTGCTGGCTTGCCATACGTGGACACTTGCCATAGGTGCTCACTTGCTATAGGTGGGGACTGGCTCAGGTGATCACTGTCACAGGTGGTGAATGTCATAGGTGGTCACTTGCTATAAGCGGTCACTAACATAGGTGGTCACTTGCTATAAGTGGTCACTTGCCATAATAGGCGGTCACTGGCAAAGATGGTCACTGCTAAAAGTGGTCACTAATATACATTGGTGACAAATAACTATTAGTTCAAAATTATTTATTGGTCGAAAAACACATTTTAACGTGACGATAATGTTTATTTAACCAATGCGTAAAGAAAGTCGCCCCAAAAGTTATAATATTACATACTAAACCATTTACTTTTGTCAATAGGGAGGAAGGCAACAATTACATCTCGATGGGCTCCATCAACGCGCTATTCGTCCTCGGCCGCACCATCGGTCTCGTGGGCCACTACCTCGACCAGAAGCGCATGAAGCAGCCTCTGTACCGCCATCCTTGGGACGACATCACCTACATGTCACCCTTAAACTAAATCCTTCTTATCAGCCGTGGATTGGAGCAGACATATAATTAAAATAGTGAAATGAAAGTCCCACTAGTTACAGTTTGCGGCATATAAGTTAGTCGTCCTGAAGTTGGCTACATACTACTGCGCAGAAACAGCAATGGTAATCCTGGTTTCTGAGCGGCAGAGTTGTATGCCGCTAACTTTATTCCTAATTTGCTGTCGGGTAAATTAAATTGAATATCTTGGCCGTTAATATGATTTGTTGAGATTTAATGAAAGATTGGCTTTGTAGAATGTCTTTGTCATTCATACTCTGTATTCATATTAATATCCGGGAATACATATTTCAATATGACGAACTACAAAACATTTATTAAAATAATTTTAACAATAGACGGGAATAAATCTCCATTTTCAATAAAGCCTCCAATCCATGGCTTTAAGAACTTTTAAACTATAAATATTATAAATAAATAATGTAGTGGGATACTAAGTAAAAATGTTGATACAAAGCCGACGCCTCCATTCCATCCATGGTTGTAGCTAGATTGGGGACTAGCCGCCATTTTGAAATCGACCTTTATTGACACTATAGACCTCGAAATTTATTGACACTATAGACTATTATGATCTGTCTACCCTTTCCCAAATATGTGGGGTTGGCTTCCAGTCTAGCCGGATGCAGCTGAATTCCAGTATTTACATAGAACGACTGCCTATCCAGTGGTTCTTGATGCTTATGGTCAATTTAAACATGGTCGAAAACCCAATGTGTCATAATAAGTTGCATTAGAACTCTCCAATCTGGCTCCATCCGTGTATCTATCATTTATTTATTTTTATGTCCAGGGTTTCTAAGAGTACTTGAAAAGCTAACCGCTTAGGAAATTTCAATTTTTAAGGGCTTCTAAGTTCTTGTAATAATAATAATAAAAATGGGTAATTTTTCAAAGAAAATAAAATGTTTTTTCAGAAAAATATAGCTCTCAAGTACTCAAATCTTTAAAGTAAGTATGTTAGATTGATTTTTAAGTTGAAAATACAAATGTTTTACAGTAAAATAAAGTTTATTTGACGAAGACAGCACTTAAAAACTACATAAAACATGTTTTTAATAGGGCATGTTAAAAAAAAAACGCTTGAAAAATTTAGTCTGGTGTAAAAACGACGTTTTCATAATAAACATAGTGTAAAATGCTTATAGAAACAGATTTGTAGTTAAAAGTGCTATGATATTATACTTATAGGCATGACGCATGCAATTATCGACCATGTTTTCCAAAAAAATCATTTTTGAACAAAAATAATGAGTTTTTTGATCATGGACGATAGTTTTTTGCGTCATTCTGAACAGTTATTATGACCTTGTGTGAGTGAAACAGACTTATGCTACGATTAGACTGCAACGAATAAATATATATTTTTAGCAAAATATACTAATATGTTTTACTATTGAATATGTCAAGGCTTCCGTATTTGCCGTTTGGCTATGGAAACCTAATATAGATACCCATGTTTACCTAGGGCAATGCTTTTTTTCAACTTCTTTTCGAGGTGCAAATTAATAATATGGATAGGCATTTTTTGATATGGATGATCTATTTATTGCTCGACTGCTGAATAATTATTATAAATTTCACAAAACATCTTTTTTCATGGCAAAAAAGGGAATATTTTCTGAAATAAACTTGGTACTTTGAGTATAAATTACATGTCCTGTCCCTCCTGTGTGCTTTTTTTTTACGAAAATATAATGTTTCAATATTTAACATCCTATAAAAACTCGTAAAATGTATCGTGCTTCAAAAATATAATATATTGTTATGAAAAAAAAGTCTCGTCTAAATATATTTATAAATAGCTAAAGGCGGTTGTAAGTACATAATATAAGTGTTGAATTTTTAAGAAAAATGTAAAGAAAAAAAATTACGAACAAAAATATTTTTGCACATGTATAGGTATTTGGTGTGTAATATTTATTTAGTTAAAGTCTTATTATAAAGATATAAATAATTAACCGGGTTTAAAATCGACCAAATTGAAACTTGTAAACAAAATGCCTTTCATGTCTGCATCTTTCAACCTTTTTGGAGGAACTGTGTGATATTGCCAAGTATAAAAATATTAAAATGAAGGTAAATATTACACTCCGGTATCAATCTCTTAGACTATGCACTGGACCACTTATAATAAATGTTATTAGTGTTTCTTGATATAGAAAACGTCTCTTAGACAACAAGTAATATTGACAAGATTAGTAAAATCATAAAAACTTAAATGGCGAAATTTGGGTAGAGTAGTGTATGTGTACTACTCTTTGCGATCGATGTTTGGGTCAGATTCCAGTCCTCCGGTCGGATGCAGCTAAGTACCAGTATTTCATAGAATATGGTCCCTACTATGAAGTCTTAAAACGATCGAGATTCCGCTCTCAGAGGGAGACGGAGCTATACATAGCGAATAGTACTATCCCTTTTACATCATCGGAATTGGATGGCATTGATACGTCATAGTAGGGCTGCTGTACGTATTTGGATAACAACGAGACTTCTTCGTGAGACTAGTTGTCTGGCTAACAGGCCCTTAACCAAAATGCTTTTAAAATCTTGTTAATATTAAAACGATGCACTGTTGTATTAGAAAATTGTCACAAATGTCTAGAAGTGATGTTGTCCAAACTAGGTTTAGTCGTTGCTTTAACAAATATATTAATTATGCGATCAGATTAAGAATAAAGCCTTCGATGATTTGTTCTGGTTTAAGCCATCTTCAAATAGGTCTAAATTGTTCCTATTATATAACTCTCTCGACCTAAATTCGGTCACGGTGACCTACTTAAGTACGCAGAAGATATGTATAGTATAGTGTGTGCGGAAACAGGTGCGCTATCGCTATTATAGTCCAAGTCAGCAATCAGACGGGGAGATTCAGGCGCAGGACCAACGGCTTCTTATTATGATCGCCTAATAAACCATTATACTGGCAAATTCTTTTGTTAGAAAATATATATTATTATGGGAGTTTTTACTGCCAAAATAAAACTTCTCATTTCCGATGTGTTGACGAATAATGTTTCAGTTGTGAATCGATTTAAAAAAAATGGGTTTTTGTGTAACTTCAAACAATTGACGTAAAAATGTAAAAAGGATTGACTGTTTTTGACAAATCTTTATTTTTGTAACCGCACGCCAATGATAAAATAAGGGTGTCCCTTACTCGAAGCATTAAGGGCGGTTTTCGTACTTCAAGTGTCGTTTAAATTTAAAATATGTTTGTCATGAAACAGTGAAAACTTGTATCCGTTCTATGAAAGATATTTGTGTTAAATCTAATTTATTGGTATATCTGTGAAAATGGTTGGTATTTGTAAATATTTGAAATTTTGTCAACTAATTTGTCATTATATTTTTTTATTTACTGTACTCTTTGGATTTTATTCCTTTCGTTTATCATAGTGTGTTCCTTTTATCGCACTTCATACTAATTATAAAGGCGAAAGTATGTGAGTGTGTGTGTATGTTTGTTACTTCTTCACGCGCAAACGGCTGGACCGATCTAGATGAAATTTGGCACAGAGGTAGATTATGGTCTGGAATAAGACATAGGATATACTTTTCATCCCGGGAATATGTTCCCTTGGGATAATTTTCGACATTCACGCGGGCGGTGCCGTGGGAAAAAGCTAGTAAAGAATAATGGTGGAAACCGCATTAAAATTCATCAAATAGCTAGAAGTAATTCCTGACTGTAAACTCAGTCCACCCACACCAGTATGCAGATAGACGTCCGTTCTCGCTTGACTGACGCTCGAGACAACATTAGATCTATTGGTAGGTATATAGATCACGAACACTGCATCCCTTCCCTATTATAAATATATTTTTTTCATATTTTAAAGTAACACCATTAATCAAACATTACACTATCCTATTAGCTTTGACTGGTTTCTTCATTTCGTACAATCACATCTCCACCTTCTCTGTTCGGCAATATGCGGTGCTGATTTATTGTTGGCTGATAATTTATTTCTGAAAAGAAAACAGAGATCCCTACGAAAATTGCAATGCATTGCTTGGTCCAATGGGCGATGAAGTTGAAACAAGGCATAAATGATTTCGATAAAAAAAGAATAACAAATGTTTGGATTTTTCTAAAATAAACCCTAAAGGGGCTTATGTAATGCCAAACATTAATCTCTTATATCTGTATGATCCTTTAGATGTTATAAACGTCGACAAACTAATCGAGATGAATTTTTATTTCTACTTGATATTGATGATGATGCATTCTTCGTGTAAGTTTGAAAAAGTATCGAGTCGGTTTATTTTAGTTAATTAATTGTCCATACAAGAAAGAGGATGATTTTCCCTCATGATCGCTACATTTGCGCACCACATATCTACGAATAAGCGTATGTCATCGTCATCTTAAAGTATTGGTACTGGAGCGGCATCAAGGAAAATAAACGAAGCGAACCATGTACCGCAACAAAAAGAAACGCAGCGCCATCGATAATATTAATAACAACTATCGGGCAGCTGCCCACCGGACACAACACCCATTCGGTCGGAGGATCTTCCCTTCCCTATGGAGCTTCGCGGGACCCTAAAACCCCGTTCCGCATACCCTGTATAGTACCGCCGTTAAAATCTAACGAGAAGGTCCTTTCACTTCTATGATATCGCTTTGGAATTGGAATTCGGCGAATATGGTTGTGAAACGAGTTTACCTGTTTCGTCAATAGGGATTAAAATAAGTACATCTTTGATTTTTGGAAAGGGTTGAAGACTATGTCTGATTTCATTTATTTATACCTAATTTCAACAACCCCTAAACGAATAGCAGTTTCTTTGCCCAGTTAATCTTTCGATCCTTCTTTAATTAATAACAAAACCAGTAGCTCTTTCTGAATGTTCATTTACTTTGATTACGGTTTCAAAAGACCCTTTCACGTCTAAAGGTAATTTATTCCTATAAGATACAAGTTTTTAACTGATCTAAGCCCTATTAAGCCCATCTCAGCCCTGCTTATATCAGCTAAACCTTTGGCTGAAATAAGCAGAAAATCCTTTTTTTTTAGATTTTCTCGTTCACGTTTTTCCTGTAATCAGGTTTAATTTGCATCCACAATCGATAAGCAAATTTAATTTGATGTCATCTACTTCACATTCTATGTTTAAATCGCTATCATCATTCCTATTGAATACGTAATGGTTATCACCAGAAGATTCATCGTACAAATTAATCTAATTTTGGCGTAATAAATGCCGCTCATAAATTTGATTTTGCTTGAGAAGAAATATTCGTCGAGTTTTGTAATCGCGGTCTTGTTAGCGTTAGGTTTTCCTGCACCAGGTAAGTTATAAATACTCTCCTGAAGCCCTATTCTACCTAAATACAGTAAAGTTACTCTTTTAAGGGTTCCGTACCTCAAAAGGTAAAAAAGAAACCCTTATAAGATCACTCTCTTGTCCGTCTGTGTCCGTGTGTCACCACCGATTTTCTCAGGAACGGGTGGACTTTGCAAGTTGAAATTTATACCAGATACTGAGGTCTATAGTCCCTATTAGGTGTATATACCTATAAGTCAACACGATAAAAAGATATCGGTAAATTTAGATTTTCGAGAAAACTTGTAACTACCAAAATTTACCTTCTAGGTAAACAATTCTAGGTCAACCGGAAGTACCCCAAGTATAGGTTTTGGGTCGAAAACCTATATGTTAGTTCCCGTTGACCTAGAATCACTGAATTTGGCAAAAAGCCAGGTCTTACAGCACAAATAAAGGAAAAATTCCAAAAAATAAAAAAAAGTTGAAAATTAAAGGGTGTCCCCATACATACTTAGTTGACGCCTGCCACCAATAAAAATGTTACCAATTTTATTATGGCGGTATAATGGGTAGGTACGGAACCCTCGGCGTACGAGTTCGTCTCGAACTTGACCGGTTTTTTTTTATTGCTACGACCGCAGAGCAAGTACGCCTACGAGATCAAGGCTTTCGAGTGTAGGTAAATAATTTGCATTTTCGGAGAAGAATTGGGGGACCTGTAGGTATACAATAATATTCACCGAGGTAATTTACCAGGTCACGTCACCTATTGATATCTACACTCATAAACGATATTCACTTAGGATGAAGATATTACTTATTATAACCACCATGTACAGACGCCAACACATCAAGCTACCCGAAACTGTCAAATTATCCCAATCAACCTTGAACCTAATGCTTTAGCGATAAAGTTGAAAATCTATTGAAGTTATTTGACAGATTGTTGAAGCTTGATGTTCTGGCGTCTGTACACGACTACGCGCGGTAGGTACTACGCGCGCTACGCATTGCATTGTAGGTATATAACAATGTTTGCAAATCGTCCGCCGCGCTCTGCTGGCATCATGCCCATGGCACAGTAGATAAATATACAGTAGGTTATCTAAGGCCGCCCGCCGAGTTATTAGCCTACTCTTGCGTTGATACCCAGGGTTGTCACTTTTACTTTTAGTTAATATTTTCGAACAAGCAGCACTTGATCTAAATTTATAAAATAAAAAGCATATTATGATTGAATATTTTACCAATTTATAAATTTAGTAAAAATAAAAAGCTTTTATTCACATAACATTTATTATACTAAGTTACAAATTTGATACCGAGAAAATTTTTCTCCTGTTTCTGCACGTCCGGAACGCTTTATTATTATTTATTAATTATTGTGAAATTGTCCTTATTACAACTATACCTACGCGAAAAATATGTTTACCAAAACGATGTTTCGTACTCAATCCTCTATTTTATAGTAAAACTAGACTTCTTAAAATAAACTTTAGCTCTAAACATAGTATTCAGAAAAATGCGACTCGGCTACGCTCTTAATAAAGCAAATAAACTGTGAAATAAACAATACAATACCATATTTTCTAATAATATTTAAGTATAAGTAGGTACTTACATTTCTGGTTGAGTAGGAAGTATGAAGAATGATAAGTCCGGGTTTGCGAAATCATTATTGAGGCACCCGAAAACACTACAATATTTTTTTCCTCTTTTTGAAGTCATGATACTCGTAATTTACGACAAGTGTCCGCCGCCCGCGCCGGCGAGAGTTGACGAACGCAAGCGGTCATGTAGCGTACGCGCGTGCTCACAGTCGCGCTGCACAGCCCGCACTGCCGCCACCTTATT
>NDFZ01005094.1:251743-267056 GCA_002192655.3 Mamestra configurata | reverse complement strand
CCCATATATTATGCTAGCGTGTGCGTGAAATCGCGTGCCGACATGGCGCGCGGCGCGCACGCACACATTCAAACCGAGAGCGGCACGTTTGTATGAAGATGTTTTACTGTATATTTATCTACTGTGCCCATGGCATAATAGTAATATAATGTGTACTGCGCCGAGTGATGAAACAGTGTCGGGGTTGGAAATCACACGAAACCGGTGTTATAGTAGGTATACTTATACTACCACGTCTACCACTATAGTTACTAATACTACAAAGTAGTTAAGTACCTACTTATTTCTACATAATTATAGTTTCATTAGGTTAATAGCTTCTGCCAGCGGTTTCGCTCGCGCGAAAGTCGTAAATTGTTCAAAGCCAACATACTCCCGGGAATAAGTATCCATGTCTGACTTCAGGACATGGTCTACACGTTACCTCTTAACGTCTAAGTAGCCTAGCTAGCAGCTAGCAAAAGTACGGGCAATTTAAGCTTCAATATTATTAATCTTCCCTATAAACTTTAAGACCCCCGAAATTGGCTATATGGGGTTGATGTGAGAAATTAATAATGACAACCTTTATTATTTACTCCGGCTAATAATCGTATCAAGTTTCAAGATCATTGGGCAAAGGAATAAGATTCTTCGATACAAACTTTAACACTCCCTGAGACGTCTTTCGGGAGTAATCATTAAAAACTAATAATGACAACCTGTATTATTTACTTCGGCCAGTATTTGTACCAAGTTTTAAGTATTTTGGCCTATCATACAAACTTCCACCCCCTATTACACCCCCTTTGGGATGAATTCTCAAAAATCCTTTCTTTTCAGATGCCTACATCATATGAGGAATATGTCCTACAAATTTTACGTTCGTACGACCAGCGGTCCAGGCTGTGCCGTCAGTCAGGCCGAAGCATTTTATATTTAGAGATAATAAAAAGCTATAAGTAGGTACCTACTAACAATATATTTTTAACATTAAATTTAAATACTATGAACGACTACAAAAGAACTTACTTATAAAACTACTTCTCTGCCATTCTACATCAAAATAAACTTTTGTCTATGTAATGAACATCTATTTCAAGCTGCTAATGACATTAGTTTTGTCTATTATTTAAGTACCCTACATAATTGTCTCAATTTTTGAAAATACATGCCTTGCTTCAATTAAAATTGAAATTACAAAATATAATCTCGCATGTAATACATTTAAGTCGTGTTTTTAAAATATAAAATACAGTATTTTAACAATTTTTATTTAAAATGCAAAATACTAATTACAAAATACTGTCAGCTGTTAGGTTAGGCTAGGCTTTTCGCTTACGATAACTAAATGTATTTATGTTCAAATGTATTTGGAAGACATAAGTATTTGAAATACTAACTACAAAATACCTCAGCGTCATGTATTTCAAATATCAATTACAAATTACATTGTTAAGAAGTAATTGAAATACAAATACCAAATACGTATTTGTATTTTAATTACAAGTAATTCTAATTACAAGTAATTCAAGTAGGTACTACCCAACCCTCAAAGTACTACACTGTTTGCTTACGTTATGCATGAAAGCGAACCATAGACCGTACGTACCTACCTATCTTCTGTGCGTATGATTAGCGGTACGGTATTTTTCCGTTACATTACGAAGGTACCTAGGTAAATCTTTATATTGTTACCTCGGATTAGTCGAAAAACAAATTTAACTTTGAGAAGTCATAAATATTTTTATCATTTAGCTCCCTTTTGGTAATGCAGAAAACATTGGAAAATTGATAAACGATCTTGAGAACACCGTAATGATGAATTATTTTTCACTTTCTTCCTTTCAAACAAAATTTCGATCAATAAATTATCGAGATTGTTTACTTTATCGTTTAAAAATTTTACTGACCTTTTGCCTCGTCGCCAGTTGTTATCTCCTGTTCACAAGTACCTGAGTTGGCTCGTTACCACACCAGTATGCAGATAGACGTCCGTTCTCACTTGCCGCTCTCATGTGACTAGCCAGTATACTATAGTAGTCTTTGCATGTGACTGACTACCTTAGATGATACACTATAAACTAGCTCTGACTACCTCACTACCCGTGCCTCGAGATAATATTAGATCTATTGGTAGGTATATAGCTCACAAACACTACACTGACTAAACAAATAGGGAACGTGCAGGAATATAGATGTAAAACAACCGATTTTAAATCGTTTTAAATAAAATGTTGCCATTTTAAACCCCAAATAAATTGTTTTAAATGGTTGAATTTCGAAAATTCGCCCACAAAAATAATAGTACGAAATTTGATAGGGGAGCCAATATTAGAAAATAGTCACTGTTTTAGATGGATGGCATTGATACCTCAATTCATGAAAATGTTCGTTTAGTAACGGTTTTACTTTAAAGGCGCGATTTATAGTCCGGTTAAGCAGTAACCAGCATTAAGTTTTTTTTTTTTGCGAATGGCGTCTCGCAGTTCAACTTATAAGGTTGTCGAGTGCTTAACCGGGCTTGCCTGTGGTTATTAAAGCCAGGGCTTATGAAAAACTTACAAACTAAGCGACTACACACTAAGGGCACCCCCTGTGGGGTACGGGCCTCGGCTTAGGGCGTCCCTGGGGGGAGGACAGCTAGGGACGGGCTGGATCGAACTAGAACAGCCTTACTAGAAGAGTGCTGAACTGTTGGTTCAACCAAAAAAAAAACATATTTGGGAAAAGCAGGCAGATTAGTTGACATCGTAAGTCAAGGTCCACCCATCACTGCTCCTCATATCATATTGTGTTTACCATGTCAATAAAATAAAACAATAAAAATTGATTAACTTTTAATTTTTATTAAATTTCCTAACAGTTATGTTTTGTTATGATGGCGGCAACGCGATAACAAAACGAATACATTATAATTTATGACAAATACATATTTTAACTAACGTCATTGCATTCAGGGCGTAAGATACTTTTCCAAAACATTTTGAAGTACAAAGAACATGAAAACGAAATATAAAGAAACATGACGCGCTGTTTCGAAAGATATTCTTTAGTATAATTAATTCATAGTTTGTGTAATATGGTGCAAAATCGACGACATATTTACTGCCTATAAACAACTGAAATTCGAGACAAATGTAAAAGGAATATTGTACAACATCGCTCAAAAGTATTTGACCATCTGCATTTTGTGAGGCAAAGATGAGTCTAAAATTTAATCAAATGTTTTGCAATTATGTTTAAGACAATGACACTAAATAATAAATAAAAAATACTATAAAGTTCTGTATGGTGTCGGACGTAAAAGAATAGCACCATCCCATCACTTCCGTTTTCGTGTCGTAAGAGGCGACTAAGGGACTCGCCAGAGAATGGGCAGCAGCATTCTCTGTGCATTACAACAGCTACACTGCGATCGCCAACCCGCCTGCCCAGCGTGTCGATTATGGCTTATGTCCAGCAGTGGACGTTTTTTAGGCTGATATAATTCACTCACTTTAAAATTTGCTATGTGGCGAAATATTTTTGAGCGGTAGTGTATTTGCATACTAAAGTTTACTTGTTAATTCGAAACAGCATTCCTGCATTGATGACAATCATTTTTGTGTCGATGAGGTCGAAAAAATACTTAACAAAAGTTAATTTAAATAAAGCTTTCTTATCTGTCAAGCCTCTTGATTTAAATTATACCGATTTTTTATAGGCCCACGATTTCGGCAGTGAAGTAAATTTTTATTCAAAACTATTATCTCAAAGACACAATTATTCAATTAAATAATTTATTTAGTTAAATTATTAACAGATCTAACTACTTTATTTTAATTACCAATATGGCTAACCAATTATAAGAAATAACAATATCTTCGTGATTAAAAAACAAGTAAAATATTTATAAAAATGTTTTTACTTAATATTTCAAGTTTAAGGAAACTTTCTAAATAACATTTTGATAAAAAAACAACGATTTTACTAGCAACTTATATCGCCCTTTTACAGGTATGTGATATTTGCCTGCTACATTTTAAATATTAACCTAATATTAATATATTGCTTGTATAAATTTTACAATATTTTTGAACACTAAAATACATAAACATGACACCTTTTTTCTTCAAATATGCATGTAATGAATTTTAAAATATGCCAATTAAGTAAATTTTAGAACGACATAACAACTATTCTACTTGCATTGGAAATTGAACTCAAAAAGGGTTACAAAACAAGTTCATAATCACTTAACGTATGTGTGATAGTAAAAATATTATTATATAATATATTTAAAATAGCAAGCAAATACCCGAAACCTGCAACATACACACAGAACCAATTGTGACAAACACTTACAATTACAATATAAATCTAAACATAATGAGTTTTCAAACTATATCCATTAAAAATACTAACAATTTCTGAAAAAAAAAAAACTCCACTAAATAATAATAATTATAAAAAAAACTTTTCTTAATAAATACTAGATCTAGCCTATGAGTCTGATAACAAAAACTTATTATTATTTAATAATATAAATAGTAGTACAATGACAATTTGGTACAAGACATCCAATCGATTTGGATAAATTATAAAAAATAATGATCGCAATTCTTCATAATTATTATAATACAATTTCGTTAGGGTGGGTCAGAGTAGGTACTTATGTATGTAACGGTCAATCAGAGGAATCTAGAAATATTAATCGTAAAATAAACAACAATAGACTATTACTGATTGGCAAGTACAAGTTTTACCACCTAAGCAACACAGAGATGGCAACAAAAAAATCATTTGTTGCTTCCTTTTTGACGTAATTTCAGAGTGAAACTTATTAGTTATTAACAAACAATGCCCTAAAATTGACCATCATCATACAAAAGTAATTTTGTATACAGGGACATTTATATCCAGTTTTTTAAGATGCAAGCAATTTTTATTCGTTTTTTTTTTTAACAATTGTAAGTCTTCGCAACTAGTAACAGATATATTCGTCACTGTATACATTTAATCAATAGTAAGTGATATATCAAAGGATATGAGTTTAGTTTATTTATATTGTCCAAAAAAGTATTTAATTTCTTAACATGTTGATAATAATTGGCCATCACTATTTCTTGTATCTTGCCCAACAATGGGACATCCCAAATGTAAATATCATACTATCATTCATGTATTCCTCGAAGGATAAGGCAGCTAAATTTCTATTTTATATATTTTTGGATAATATAAACAAACTGTAATTTAATGAATCTCTTTACACATGAAACGATATTAAACCTATACAAATAATAATTAATTTTAATAACTTTTATAAACTGCCGAGAGCATGTTAGCGGGTAGCAAATAAATTTAAATATGATGTTTCTCTTATCCCATTATATTTGAGGTTACAATATGTCTGATTGTGAAATTTAAGCCATTAATTAGACAACAAAAATGGTCATTAAAAGAATAGGGTAGATCTTAAAAAAGTTATTGGTCCGTCAGTTACATTATCAAAACATTTAGGACACATAATTTTTCCAGTGGTATAATTTTCAACCATCACGCGGACGAAGCCGCTGGCTTAACCTAGCTTACTTTTAGATATATTGCTATCCGCTATCACAATCCCAGCATAATAATAATTAATAATATCTACTGCAGAGGAACAAGGTAGTTTTATAAATTTATAATTAATATATAATGTATATTCGCGTAATATCTACAACTTATACTTATAATAATTACTTAAATTACACTAAACGACGGTTTTCATGGATTCGACAGCTATTTAGTTTATCATATACAAATATATATTACTTTTTTCTTGTATAATATAATTATTTTTCGCTAATTAGGAAATATAAAAATTGTTTTAGGTTTGCAGCTTTTAAAGTTTATACTAGCGCTTCTATAGATAACTAACTTAAGAATCATATGGTATTAATTCGCCATTTTTTTAATATATATGAAATAACAGAAGGCCAATGCTCATACTTCAAAAGAATTCAAATTTATATCGCACTATACTGAAAAGAAGTATACTATACAGTGCAATATTGAGTATTTTATCCGACTGAGATGAAGCCCAAAAGGGTATTGCTTTTACCTGATTCTACAGGGTTAACTTACTGGCAATATTGCAGAGTAAAATCCCTCACCAATATAAACAACGATTTTTGTTCCTTCCCTTAGAAACGCCAGTATGAATTATAGCTGTTGATATATTTGAGGATACATTCTATATATTATTAGGTTATCGAATTGATAGTCCGATGAGGAGTTTAGGTTATAACGGTGCCAATAACTGTAGCTATACAGGATATATTAAAAATATAACAAGCTTGAATATATTTGCTGATTAACCAAAAAGACATGAAAATAAGGCCCCATCGATGAGAGGGGTCTCGTGGCTAAGTAAATACAATCCCAACTTTTTGTACGAGAAATAAAGTATATCATGGTCGAAAAACTAAAACAGACAGTATTTTAGAAAAGTAAACAGTATTACATTTTGTATCGTTTTCAAACATATTTTTTTGGAGCTTCTTGCACATTTTAACAATTTACTATAATTAAAAAATATTAATAAGCATTCCCACAATTTAAGTTAATATTAAAATAAGTGAACAGCTTTTTTAATGGAACCAATACAAGCTCTATTTCTGTCATCCCGCCACTTTGCAATCATTAAGGAAAACACTGTTCTGTGAAGGCTGAAATGGCAGGAATACCAGCGCATCATAAAAACAGTATTTTGTATACTTTTTTTTAAAGCTCGTGGCTAAATAATAACAGCCGCACGGGTCGATCTTCAAGGTTAAGCAACGCTTGCCAAGGTTGGTCTGTGGATGGGTGACCATCTTAACATACCGAGACTCCTCCGTGCCTCGGAAAGCACGTTAAGCCGTTGGTCCCGGCTGTCATTTGTAGATCTTTGGCAGTCGTTACGGATAGTCAGAAGCCAGATAATCTGACACCAGTCTTGCCAAGGAGTACCGTGTTACCCAGTTAATGGGTTGTGGAGATCTGGTAGGCAGCTGCTCCACGTAAAATACTGGTATTCAGCTGAATCCGGTTTGACTGGAAGCCGACCCCAATATAGTTGGGAAAAGGCTAGGCAGATGATGAGTAAAAAGTATTATATTAAAAAAGTATAATACTGTTTTTAACAATATGGTTGGGAACCCTAGCTGCACGGGTTACACATTGTGAAAACACGTTACCATTGCTCCCGGCTGTAATTTGTTAAGGGTTATAACTTCATCTAGTACCTGGATTGTGGAGGCCAAGATAGGCAGCCTCATCGTTTAAAATACAGGATTCTGCGACCCCATCATAGTTGGGACAAAGCTAGGCAGATGATGTATTTAACACTTCTATGAGGGCCTTACAACCTAGCCAGCTCAATAATCAGCTGTAAAATCATTTTTTCAAGTTTGTTTTAGTTTTAATACATCCTATACAAGCACTATTTTATATTTTACTTACAGTGTCTTCATTCAAAAGGCCTCTAGATATAGCAAGTGATAAAAAATATATATTTTAATATGTATGTTTATTCTAATATACTTCTCTACTATATATTTATCTAAATCTATAATAATATATTAATAAAAAATGATTATATATTACAACTATTAATATTTTAATCTAAATTACAATTTGAGTTATTTTTTTTATAATACTCGTTTGTTTTTTTTTTAGTTTATTCTATGGAAATGTGTATCCTGTTTTAATCTGTCTTCCGGTTTATACAGGCTGTTGTTTTTTATTTTTTTTGGTCTGTATGTGAGCTTATATCTAAGAAACTGCTAAACCGTTTTGGTTAAAACTATTGTTATAGAGTGTAATACTATTCTACTTTAGAAACTTAAAGAGATTATGTCGGCTATGAAAGGACTTGGAAACAACAGCCCAAAACTTCAGTCATCTTCAATAATCTATACTAAGTCAAAAATAATTGTTTTTTTGTTATAATTATTAGTAAACTAACATCTGAGGTGACTGTCCATAGTTCTACCAAATAGTTTGAAAGAGTTTTTAACTTGGTATATAATTTCAGGCCCACTAAAATTGACAGCGGGCTCAATAAAGTTACATCCTTACTTACAACTTGAATTCATTATTCGAAAGAATTTACACCCATCGCCACCCATTTAATAATAGACTTCAGAATTGTGGATTTTAAGTTGAGAGTGACTTTTTATATTTAAAAGGCCCTAAAAGTATGGATTCCAAGGTAATTTGAGTTTTATAAGGTGTGGCATAGAACTTGTTGTTACAAAATTTGATTATTATCCCGAATTCGGATGTTAAATATAGTTTGATAAATTAGCTTGATATTATTCTTCTCATTTCGAAAGAAAAGTCAGGAATATTTATTTAGTAAGAACTATAGTCAGTCAAATTTGTTTATCATACACACAGTTATGTCAATTTTTATTTAACTATCCAAATATGTCAACAATATTCCAGAAGAAATGCTCAAATTTTCAATTTTTTGTTTACCATTTTGGATAAAAAAATTAAAATAGACTTTTATTTATTTATTCAGTTTATTTATAACATGTTCTGAGATTAAGGAATCCGTCTTTCGTTTTTTTAATTATTTTATATAATAAAGTTCAGAGTGTATGAAAAAGTTTTTTTTTCTAAGTATTAAGTATTGTTTGGTCATAGCTTAACTCATTTAATTATTTAAGACCCAACCCGTGTTTTCGCGACATTTTTAGGGAACATAATTATATTGGATATACATAGACAACATGAGTTTTTGATCACCTTCTAAAGACACAATAAAAAAATGTTGTTCGCTACATTTTCTCAAGTTATGCAGAACAAAAATTATAAACTGCATATTTTTCTTTAATAGTCGATTTTTGCATAAACAGTGTCTTTGAATACCTTAAACATTGAAAAATTTTATGGTGATGAAAAAATCATTTTGTTTACGAAATAGACACGTTTTGTCATATGAAACTGGCAAATTAGAAATAACACATTTATGAGATAAAATTAGAAATCTACAGTCGTCTACGTGTTGAATCCACTAGCACGTGCTGACTTGCAGCGTGAAAACGTTCATAGCAAGTCGCAATGCATTTGTTTTTCAACAAACGTTGTATGTAAATGTTGATCCCTTTTGAACACAACAACCGGCAGGGATAAGACACTATTGCTTACAATATTCATGCCCACGCTAGAACCACTGCCCACAAATATCAGCTTTTATAATAATAGTCAGTATAGGGAATATGCATGACGTTTTAAAATTAAAAACAAGAGTAAGCTCTAAAAAAATATTTCTCTTCATCTGCAAAGTTATGAAGCTTCAAATTTTATGATTTTAAAGATAAGTTTGGCATAAACTCTGACTGATATATCCGCTATAGAAAACGGCGTTTTTCCGAAAGCAGATAATATTCGTTTAAATTTGTTAATATTACAATGGTTTCTGGACCAATTTTAATTTTGATTCTCACTGTTTATTTTTGTACATTTATCAATAGAAAACAAATATTTGTTAATGCATATTCCCTATTAATACGGGCCGTCAATATTTATGAGTACGACACGCTTGGTTTGCAATGTCAGTCGTCTCTGGCAGTGGCTGGCTTGACGTCTAGGTACTGTGTCCAAAATCAACATATTCCAGTACAACTTACAGAAAACTTGGAAATCGACAGGGAACATCGGACAGCAGTACTATGAGTGTTGTCGACACGGGTGCGTCAGTAGTGCGTGGGCCGGCATCACGAGGCGTCCTCGTCCGGCTTGTCGGGCCGGCGCGCCGCCACGATGGTGAGGTCGGGCCGCGTGCGCATGAGGGCGGAGGGCGAGGCCGGGGAGCCCACAGGCGGCGCTTCGCCCCCGCGGAGCGAGTCGATGGAAGCCACGCGGATTGTCGGCCATTTTCCAGCTGGAAAAAAGTAAAAAAAGTGTCTCATTGGAAATATGTTTGTATAATTCACATTCAAAAACAGTTGTGTACTTATTGTGAGAGAATATTAATGGATGGGCTCCTCGTCCGTCACCGTGCCGACCAGGATCTTCTGTGCAGGATGAACAAGCGGTGTGATACTCACTGGTAGTCGCAGGCGGTGCGGCCGGCTTACTGTTGTCATGCGCCGTGGCTATGACGGTGGCCGGGATGGGCTCCTCGTCCGTCACCGTGCCGACCAGGATCTTCTGTGCAGGATGAACAAGCGGTGTGATACTCACTGGTAGTCGCAGGCGGTGCGGCCGGCTTACTGTTGTCATGCGCCGTGGCTATGACGGTGGCCGGGATGGGCTCCTCGTCCGTCACCGTGCCGACCAGGATCTTCTGTGCAGGATGAACAAGCGGTGTGATACTCACTGGTAGTCGCAGGCGGTGCGGCCGGCTTACTGTTGTCATGCGCCGTGGCTATGACGGTGGCCGGGATGGGCTCCTCGTCCGTCACCGTGCCGACCAGGATCTTCTGTGCAGGATGAACAAGCGGTGTGATACTCACTGGTAGTCGCAGGCGGTGCGGCCGGCTTACTGTTGTCATGCGCCGTGGCTATGACGGTGGCCGGGATGGGCTCCTCGTCCGTCACCGTGCCGACCAGGATCTTCTGTGCAGGATGAACAAGCGGTGTGATACTCACTGGTAGTCGCAGGCGGTGCGGCCGGCTTACTGTTGTCATGCGCCGTGGCTATGACGGTGGCCGGGATGGGCTCCTCGTCCGTCACCGTGCCGACCAGGATCTTCTGTGCAGGATGAACAAGCGGTGTGATACTCACTGGTAGTCGCAGGCGGTGCGGCCGGCTTACTGTTGTCATGCGCCGTGGCTATGACGGTGGCCGGGATGGGCTCCTCGTCCGTCACCGTGCCGACCAGGATCTTCTGTGCAGGATGAACAAGCGGTGTGATACTCACTGGTAGTCGCAGGCGGTGCGGCCGGCTTACTGTTGTCATGCGCCGTGGCTATGACGGTGGCCGGGATGGGCTCCTCGTCCGTCACCGTGCCGACCAGGATCTTCTGTGCAGGATGAACAAGCGGTGTGATACTCACTGGTAGTCGCAGGCGGTGCGGCCGGCTTACTGTTGTCATGCGCCGTGGCTATGACGGTGGCCGGGATGGGCTCCTCGTCCGTCACCGTGCCGACCAGGATCTTCTGTGCAGGATGAACAAGCGGTGTGATACTCACTGGTAGTCGCAGGCGGTGCGGCCGGCTTACTGTTGTCATGCGCCGTGGCTATGACGGTGGCCGGGATGGGCTCCTCGTCCGTCACCGTGCCGACCAGGATCTTCTGTGCAGGATGAACAAGCGGTGTGATACTCACTGGTAGTCGCAGGCGGTGCGGCCGGCTTACTGTTGTCATGCGCCGTGGCTATGACGGTGGCCGGGATGGGCTCCTCGTCCGTCACCGTGCCGACCAGGATCTTCTGTGCAGGATGAACAAGCGGTGTGATACTCACTGGTAGTCGCAGGCGGTGCGGCCGGCTTACTGTTGTCATGCGCCGTGGCTATGACGGTGGCCGGGATGGGCTCCTCGTCCGTCACCGTGCCGACCAGGATCTTCTTTATCGGCTGACGACAGAAACAAGCTTTTGTTATTCTTAGTAGATATCAATATAGGCCAATCAAGTGACAAGATCTGTTTATTAACTAATCGTGTTTAAATAGAATCACTTGTGATTTTCTAAATAATAACATCCGCAAGGATCGATTGTCAAGGTTAAGCAAGCTTGCCGAGGTCGGTGTGTAGATGAGTGACCATCGAAATATACCAAGACTCCTTGCCTCGGATAGCACGTTAAGCCGTTGGTCACAGCTGTCATCTGTAGATTTTTTTTTTCGGTTAAGTCGTTATGGGTGGTCAGCAACAGTATTCTGCTCTAGGTATCGTATTACCAGTTACGGGGAAGTGGAGGTCAGATCGCAGGCAGTCGCTCCACGTAAATTATTGGTATTCAGCTAAATCCAGTTTGAGTGGAAGCTGACCCCGAAGTAGTTGGGAGAAGGCAAGGCAGATTGGTTGGTTATCTTTAGGAGTCGTCTTGGTTTTCAACAATATTTACACACCAGCTTTTGCCCGCGAATGGCTAAATAATAACAGTCGCACGGGTCGATCTTCAAGGTTAAGCAACGCTTGTCAAGGTTGGTCTGTGGATGGGTGACCATCTTAATATACCGAATTTCCTCCGTACCCACGTAGCCTTTGGTCCCGGCTGTCATTTGTGTAGATCTTTGGAAGTCTTTACAGATTGTCAGAAGCCAGTCAATCTGACTCGTCTTGCCAAGGAGTACCGTGTTATCCAGTTAATTGGTTGCGGAGGTCTGGTAGGCAGCCGCTCCAAGTAAAATACCGGTATACCCCAATATAGTTGGGAAAAGGTTAGGCAGATGATGATTTTGCCCTCGACTTCGTACGCTCATATCCCGTTTTTTCCCGTTCCCGTTCCCGCAGCCTTCTTCATGAATGTGGCTATCATTTACAAAAATCATTTTACAAATCCGACTGGTAGTTCCAGAGATTAGCGCGGTCAAACAAACCCATCAGCTTTAGTATATAGTATAGATTACACAGCCTTCTAAACATACAAATGCAAGTCGTACCAGCCTGCCAGGGTTGCGGAATTTGTTCGAAAGAGTCACCGCGGCCCCGGAACGCAAAGGGCTTTAGAAGGAACACGGATGGGTTTTAGTCAGTAAGAGTCTGACACGCCCTTCCGCTCCACCCAGAGCGGAAGAAGTCATTTGATGATATCACATTCCTAAAAAAAAAAATCCAACAATGTCTAGCTACAAACATACCTTATCTACAATAGTAGCGGTGGTGGTTGTAACGGGCGCCGGCTTGCGCGCCGTCTTGGCGGCGCCGGCGCTGTAGGTGCGCGAGCGCATCTTCAGCGACGGGTCCATCTCGATCGGGATCGGCTCGAACTCTGCCAACCAACAGTAGAGAAACTTAAGTACTTATAAAGATATTTTTTTGAAGTGATAACTTCTTATGGGAGAGTAAACCGCTTCGTAACGCGTTACGGCGCCAGTCTGTCTGGCTTCCCTTTCCCTCACGCATACGGCAGCGGTAGGCAGGCTCTTCCTCTCTCACTCTAACCCACAGCGCTAGTCGTATTTCGGACAGACGTTTCCCATATTAAATAGTTCAACTTAGATTAGTTTAAGTCATCACTTCTGTCGGGCGTCCCGAGACGCACACGTTTTTTTAATTAGTAGTTTTTTTTTTATTATTCTTGCCTCAATAAACCGTCACAAATCCAAACCTATGGATAGGGAATTAGACAGCCGATCCGAGTGTCAGTTTTTTACACAATCTGAAGGGAAAATTGGCGTTATCTTTTTTTCTTTAATTACCTGCAATACCTTTCTCCGGCACCCCGAAGTCAGCGAGATGCGCGGCCAGGTTGTTGATGCTGACGCCCAGGGCCTGCGCCGCAGAGTCCAGCGACATCTCCCCGCGCTGCAGCCGGTCCAGCACCTCCGAGGGACCCTTGGCTTGCCAGAAGTCCCGCACGGCCCTGGGGGTCACAGGAGTTGGTAAGCTACCGTTTGTTACTCTGAAACCATAATGTTTAACGGCCATTTGGAATCTATAATTAAACTAGCTTGGGTAAGTAATAGATGATATAACAACAAGATCTCTAATATTTATAACATATAACAACGGAAGCTATAATTTTATTTAATATAACGATTAGTTAAATATAATAAACGATTGATATAATTTTAAAAGCCGAACCTATCCGAGTTGGGGTACTCTGAGTCGGGGTGTTAACCATAATGACGTTATTTATATATATTAACCAAATGATTTTCGATTACATAAACGTTATATCAAACAATGCTATACTAAATAAGTTTTAGAAGAAGTAAATGTTAAATGTAAAGAAATAATATCAACAGTTGGTATATCTCACGTTGATTATATCTTATGAACGATAATAAAATGAAATTAGACTAAATGAGTTTGTACGTTATGAACTGCACCCAACTAGCTTTTGCCCGGGACTTCGTACGCGCATATCTGACTGACTGACATGACTGGCCTGTTGGTCGAGTGGTTAGTGACCCTGACTGCTTAACCGAAGGTCGTGGGTCCGATTCCCACCCAGGACAAATCTTTGTGTGATGAGCGTGATCATTTGTTCTGTGTCTGGGTGTCATTTGTGTATAATATGTATGTATTTAGAAATATATAAGTATGTTTATCAGTTGTCTGGTTGCCATAGCACAGGCTCTGCCTAGTTTGGGATCGGATGACCGTGTGTGAGTTGTCCCAGGATATATTAAATTTTTTAAACGATAAATCCGTACTTTCTTTTTCTTTAGATAACTACAACCTAATTTCATGCAATACCAGAAGTAAAAAGACTAGAGGTGGTAGTTTGATCCTGGGGCATGTGGATAGAAAAGTAGAGAATGTAGATGTAATAAACAAACTTTATATGATGGATAGTTTTGAAATATGTTGTGTTAAAGATATCGACACCGGTCTATACATATGTTGTTGTTATCGTAGTCCTTATGACAAGAATTTTGAACTTTTCACTACACGTATGGAAAAATTGTTAGGACATTTATTTAATAGGAATTGCATAATATGCGGCGACTTTAATATAGATTTACTTTTAGATAATAAAAAACGCACCGAATTTGTCAGCTTATTAACATGTTACAATTTTAGGCATCTTGTTAACACTGCAACTTTTATTCGAAATGACTCATATTCGTGCATCGACAATATCCTTACTAATCTACCTGAAAATTATACAAAGGAATGCGAAGTTGACCACAATGGTCTGGCTGATGGACATGGAGGTCTTTTAGGTAAATTTTGGTTGGAAACTCTGGCAAGCAAGTCAAGTAACAACAATCAGCACATTGTTATAAATAAGAGAGTTTTCAATTCTAATAACGCCATTTATTTTAAGCAGGGAATATTGAGATATAACTGGAGCAATATGGGAATTAATGCATTTATAAAGAAGTTCTCAGAGGTCTTTAAAAATAGTTACAAAATCAAGAAACGTAAAATAAACCTTATTAAGAGTACTAAAATAAAATGGGTCACCAAAGGAGTGAAAATCTCTAGCAAAATGAAACGGATGTTATGCGCTAATAATGGTAATAACCTTGAATCTAGTGTTCTAAATTACAAAAATAAATACATCAAAATTTATAGAAGGGTTATCACGAAAGCTAAGAAAATAACGGTAAGGGAAAAAATTAACAATTCAACAAACCCTAGCAAAGAAATCTGGCAAATTGTTAACAATTGCACAAACCGATCTAAAGTTATGCATACGGAACATCTACGACTTAAAATTGACGACAAAATAGTTGATGATCACGAAGAGGTAGCAT
>NDFZ01005094.1:221504-251660 GCA_002192655.3 Mamestra configurata | reverse complement strand
TTTTTTTTTGTGTGTTTTTAAGTTGACATTGAACCATTTTATATACATCGATTTAATTTTTATATGTTTTCTATGCTTAATTTTAGTAAGTTGACATTGAATAATATTGTTAATAATGCAAAAATACTATGTTGTCAGTTTTTAAAGTGTAATTGTATCTACGTGTATATATGAGTATTTTTAATGTTTATTTTATAGAATGATTTCAAACACAATGTGAATTGTTAATGAATAAATTGAATTGAATTGAATTGAATTATATTATTATATTATATCCCGTTTTTTTCCCGTTCCTGTAGGAATTTCGGGATATCCTTATAAATGCGAAAGAAACTCTGTCTGTCTGAAGAAAATTGGTTTGAAATTGGTTTTTCATAAGCAAATTATAATAAGGTTTATCATAGAAGTCGATTCAGGAAAGCTTTTTCTTTAATTCCGGTGGATATTGCCAAACTAAAACAGTAGCTATAGTGCCACCTCACAGAGTATAAAATCGCTTGAAACAAGCAGCAAGCATCGCTGACAGGTACATCCGTCCATCATACATGTAGATGACGCCAGTATTAGTAGGACTGAATCACCGACATTGTCATGCTAAAACGGTAGCTATAGTTTCACAACATAAGACTCAAAATCGCTTAAAATAGAGCCAGCTAGCATCACTGACCGGTAGGGCCTGTTGATACACCCGTACACGTCTCTGTAGCGGCCGTACAGCGTGCCGTAGCTGACGCCCAGGATCTCAGCCGCCTGCTTCATCTCCAACTCCTTGAGGCGGACTGCCTCCATCACCTGGGGGACACAGAAGATATCATTACTAAATACTTATTACTATTTCTAAAAGGATTATTTTGGTGTTTTAGAGGGTATTATTGATTATTGAGACTGTCTCTTATTATGTGTGACATGCTGTCATTAAAAAAAAATAATCTAATGTTGCTGTGATTTTATTGTTTTAATCCAAACTGACATTAATAATAATTAATAATTTATTGTGTATTTATTGTCTCTCTGCACGTGTTGGTAATAACTGTTAGTGCAGAGAGTAATTGAAATAAAATAAATGATACCATTGTATCAATTCCAGTGCTGGTTGTATAAATTCCGTTTGGCGTACAGGGCACGTACGGCAAACGTCACAAATATGTGACAAAAAGTACGGCAAATTTGTGGCTTGGCGTCGGGGGCATTTATTGCGCCACTTCTTCCTAGCTAAAACACTAGGAAGTGGTGACGGGCGGCCATTTTGCAGAAATGACTTTTGATTGATTTTGATTCTAAGAAAATTTTGAGCGTTTGTCCAATGCTATGTAAATCTATGCAATATTAGGTACCCAGCAACTAGATTGCAAAGATCAAGATTTATGTCAATCCCCGTTAAAACAAGTAATCCGCTGCATTTCGTAACACAGGAAGCCGAGAGCATTATTAATAGTTACATCAGTTATAATATAGTTATAATAGTTAAGACACGGCTAGACAGAAGATCGTCCTAATAATAATTTTTATAGCATTAAGGAATACTTTGAACATTAGTTGTGTTAATCATTTTGCATGCTTTAGTCTTAAGAAAAACATGTATGATCACATATTTAACTTATGTAACACCTTTGTGTACCATGTTTTATGCAAATAAATAAATAAATAAACACAGTAAAGTCTGGCTACTTTGGCCCCAGGGTATAACTTTGGCCCTAGGGTATAACTTTGGTCCTAGGGTATAACTTTGGCCCTAGGGTATAATTTTGGCCCAAACTTTTAACCAATACACAGTAAGCACAGTGTTAATTGGTTAACGAGTTGTGGCCAAAGTTCACTACAATCGAATATTCACTTCAGGAAACCTTGCATCCTTACCCTTCGCACGTAGTTTTCCTCCCAGAACTGCGGTCGCCTCCCGTGCTGCAGGTAGTCGCTCAGCTTCACCACGTCCGTGAACCGCGGGTCCGTCTGACCTGACTTGGGCCCAGTTGCTGCTACAAATGATAACGGACCGTTTTATTAGTAACACGGATAAAGGGACTCATCAAGGAGAAACATTGAAATTATTTTGTACAAGTAATATGCATAAAAGAATAGATTACGACAGGAACTAAATATGGCATATTGGAAAAAATACATATAGACTGTATAATATATATACCATCGTATAGCGTGGCGACGCATTGCACAACAATCGGTTTACCCGCGGCTATAGATGATTCACATCAACAGCCGTAAGGGCCAACATCATTTACAGACCTTTGACAGTCGTTACGGATACTCAGAATCCGAAAGTGGCACTTACAACTAGTCTTACCAAGAGGAACCGTTTTACCCAGTAACTGTATTGGTCAGGTATGTAGTTGCTCTAAGTCAAATACTGGTATTCATTCAGCTGCATCATCATAGACTGGAAGCCGGCCCCACATATTTGGGTAAAGGACCAAGGACCTACTAGAGACGCCATGGCTGATAATATTCACGAATATTACTAGCAACGGCGCCTCGAGTAGACTACACTTAGTTCTTAGCATACCTACATTTCTTTTTATATATTTTTTTATTTCTATGTACCGTGTGTGTTTCATATACGTGCTAAATAAATATTATTCTTTCTTTCTTTCTTTATTTATTTTCTAGTTTCTGGCGCCGTGAGGAGTTTTTTCCCGTTGGGCACAAGTTACAGCTGACGCAGCCAGCCAGTTACACGCATTATTTTTATGGAGAGTTCTGACATAGCGTCTCTAGCAGTGGCCGCTAGGACATGTCAGTGCTCTACCGGTTAGGTTGGGCAGATGTTCATACTTACGCTTCAGAGTGATCTGCGACAGTTGCGCCTTAGCGAGCTCGACGCGCAGCTCTGCGGCGGACACGGACGACGTCGCCGCAGACGACGACGACGACGCGGGCGCTGACGCACGCGCGCTCGGGACGCTCTCGTTTGATTCCTCGTCTAGGCAGGCAAAGCAATAAGTACCTAATATTAAAGACATTACCCATTTGTTACGGGTATTAGAAATTCCGTTCCTTAAAACGTTGATAAACAACGTTATTAAATCAGACAGGAATTGTTTTATCCGTCTTAGTACAATTGTACCAGAGTTATGGCAAATCTTAAAGAAAGGTTAACTATTTCTGTAAGATTCGTTCAGAACTTCCTACATTTACAAATACAAAAAATAATTTGTCTTGAATTCTATACTCCATAAATTACAGAAAATATTATTGTCAAAAATGTCCAGGTTGGGGATCGAGCTCGGAACCTCGCGCTCAGTCATACTTGCACTTTTATAAATAAAGAAATAAAAATGGCTAGGCATAGCCCATAATTATCACATAATGCACTTTAAAATATAACCATATCCATAAAATAGCAAAAAGTTGCGTTTCCACTAAAACGTGGCATCATCAGCCCCCACTCTTGAACGTTGATGCCCTTTATCTTTATCGATTTGAAGTGGTAAAAAATATGTGTACAATATTTTTTGAAAATGTAACGGACGGACTAAACATAATTATTGTTCATCTATAGAAGAAAATATTATTTAATAAGAAAATATTAAGAACGAATTAGACGATAAATTAACATAACAAACTCACCCGCACTATTATCGCCGTCCACCCTCAGCTTCGTATGCAGAAAGGAGCCGATATCAGTGGGTGCATCCGCCCACTCATCATCCGAAGCGTCCCTGGAGGTGGACCTGGAGCCCGACCGCATGCCCCAGCCAACCACGCGCTCTGCGCTGATGTCCTGGGGTTCATACACTCGCTATAGAAGAGCAGGGAACGTACAGCTGAGTTTAGTACTGCTGAGGGAGATTAGCCGGATATTTGCTTGGTTTTTTTTTATCTAATACCTTTAAACGAGCAATTCTTGTATATATGTATATATATAATCTGAATTTCGGAAACACCTCCAGCGATTTTCATGAAATTTTGTATTCAGGGGATTTCGGGGGCCAGGGTTGCGGAATTTGTTCGAAAGAGTCACCGCGGCCCTGGAACGCAAAGGGCTTTAGAAGGAACACGGATGGGTTTTAGCCAGTAAGAGTCAGACACACCCTCCGCTCCACCCAGAGCGGAAAAAGTCATTTAAGGATTTCCCATCCTTGAAAACAGGGGGATTTTGGGGGCGATAAATCGATCTAGCTAGGTTTCATTTTTAGAAAAAGTTTACCAAAAAAAAAAAACGAGTAAAGCTCGGTCATCCAGGTACTGGATAATTATCAAACTCCTTCTGCCGCACTGGGCGGGGCGGGAGGGAGTGTCAGACTTTTACTGACTAAAACCCACCCGTGTTCCTTCAAATGCCTTTTGCGTTCCAGGGCCACGGTAACTCTTTCGAACAAGTCCGCAACCCTGGCAGGCACTGGCGTGCCCATATTTGACGGATGTGTAGTAAATTATATATTTTGAGACCGGTTTATTTTTGCCGACCGAATATCAGATTTAGATTGGTCAGATGTCTGGCTTAAATTGTACGAGTATCCGTCCGAATATTTGGCATAGATAGATCGAATATCCGACTTAGATTGGTCTAGTTGGTCAGAATATCTGTATAAGTTAAAAGTAAACTATAGGTTACAAGTTAAGAATATTTTAGAATGCTTGACCATTTTTTTTGATATAATATGAGGACATAATATTCGGCACATCTCTACATACAAATATTTAAAGAAATTACTTACTAAGTTCCCATGTTGCCAATCTTGAATGCTTTCTCTGTAAATATAAGGAAATAGGTATGTTTATGTCATTACGTCTTTCATAGCAGTGTATTATAAACAGTAAAAAGGTGCATTTAAGGGCGCGTTCCCACTATGTCGTGACGACAGATTATCGTGTCGTTTAAAGCGTCGGGGCTTGTGTATTTAAATGGAGCTGTTCACATATAGGACGACACGATTAACAGTCGTCCACGACTTTTTACATACAAAATGTATGTGACAGTCGACCAATGATAAAATCGTCACGACGTAGTGGGAACGCGCCTTAACTCGGGGGCGTTCAAGTATTAAGTAACGCAATTTGGGGGGAGGGGGGTCTTATAAAATGTTATGATGCGTTACAGGGGCGGGAGGGGTGTTCGAACAACGCGTTTTTTTGTATTTAACGCTAGCTCACTAAACATATTTTCGAGTTACACAGTCACTAAACAGTAGTCATTTTACCAAACAAAATTAAACATCAATATTTTTCCTGAAATGACATTTATGCCCACATATGCCTAGGCATTATCTCCAATCAACTTATGGGATCTTAATAAGGGATCTTAATTTTGAAACTAATAAAGCTTATATGTGTATTCTTTCCAAAACAAAATTTAATTTTTTGCCTTGATGCATTAAGTCCGCCCATGTACTACTATTCTACATAAAGTTTATACAAATAAATAATAAAGCTGTAATAACTTACGATTTAATAATACTAGGCATAGGATGTAACGTCTCATCGTCAGTGTGTTCCGTGCCGCTCGCTATCCGCTGTCGCTTTGGACTGGGACTGTCTCTGAAAACAATACACACTTATTAATCCTACTAATATCATAAATGCGAAAATTTGTGTGGATTTATGGATGTTTGTTAATCCTTCACGTCAGAACGGCTGAACGGATCTTGATGAAATTTGGCACAGAGTACATAGATTATAGTCTGGAATAACTCGTGGGATACTTTTTTTGTAGGATATTTTTTTAACCGTTTTTTTTTAGGATATATTTCGACATTTAAGCGGACGTCAGCTAGTACTGGATTTAGATAGAAGAAAACCCGCACTACCCCTTCACACTTCAACGCTTCGGCAGAGATTTCCAGGTTGGCCGCTGTAGAAACAATCTGGCCAAATAGGGTGTCATACACCCATCCCAAACACTGCGCCAGTGTGGAGCCCCATCGCAAGTAATAGCCCACCTGCTTTCCTGCCGTTTATGCTCAACCACCTGCACCTTTCAGGACCTGAACATGGCTAACGAGAGAGCGGTCCAGGTCGCCACATACTGGTCGGACGTAATTTGAAACTTTGGAGTCAATCGACACGAAAAAAATTAAAATAAGAGAATAAGAACATCTCAATTAATTGATTACGCTTATATCTAGTTGTTGCCTATGGCTTCCCGGATATTTTGGGTGGTAAGCTGATACAATAAATTAATTCTGCAAAGGATCAAGTCTTCTCGTTATCAGTTGCTTCGAGAAAGGAGCACAACCTAGCTGCACACGACTTTGCCCGCACAAAAGTCTAGAATTATCCCACGGGGCCATTACTATTTGCGGGAAAAAGACTCTAAGAATCTACGCCATGCCGTGGTCTACCCGTATTCCATCCAAATCCATTCCAATTCATCCAAATCCATTTAAATTTATCCAAATCCATTCCAATTCATCCAAATCCATTTAAATTTATCCAAATCCATTCCAATTCATCCAAATCCATTCCAATTCATCCAAATCTATTACAATTCATCGAAATCCTTTCCAATTCATCCAAATCCATTCCAATTCCATTACAATTCATCCAAATCCATTCCAATTCCATTACAACTCATGCAAATCCATTACAATTCATCCAAATCCATTCCAATTCATTCAAATGCGTTCAGCTGTTGCGGCATGATTGAATGGTAACGGTTCGTAGCTAAATAATAATTTCTTTTATATTTGAATTTATAATTCGAAACAATTTGAATCAATCTCTACCAACTCAAGAATCGACTTTAACGTATTTTGAATTTGAACTTTGTCTTGTATGAGATAGAGTGTACCTATTGTTCGAAAATTATCTCGATTTCAATATAGTAACTTATACTTACGAATCTGAATGTTCTCTCTTGATCGGACTTGATTTGTCTTTGATCGGTAGTTTTATTAGAGGTGGTGGGCCGCCTGTGAACAAAAAATATTTTTTGATAACTTTATGATAATTAAATATTTAAATTCTGGCGAATCACGTTTCTTGAATTGTAATAGCTGCAAAAGAAATACAGTCTCTTAAAATTTCAACTGTCTGTCTACAGTTCATGAGTTACAGTACGCTGACAGACAGACGGCGGGACCGCGGAGGCTTAGAAATGGGTTCCGTTGCGCACGAAACCCTAAAAAGAACTTTAAAAACATTGTAACATACCATTAACATTAAACTTCTCGCTATGCTTGACTTCTCCTTCGCTGTCGTCTTTCCTCGCGTGTCTCGGCTCGGGTTCAATGTCCGCGTGCTTCGGTGACTGCTTCGGCGCTGGCCTCGCTTCGGTGTGCTTCTCTAACGGCTTCGGGTCGGTCGGGGTCGCTGTGGCTGTTGTAACTATTCCTGAAAACAAATAAAACATAAGAAAACCTGAAGAAGTAACGGTTTGACAGCTTGATTACATGGATTGTCAGCTCACTACGTGATCACTTTACCCTAGTCTTCACTTCGACATGTTTACAGAATCGCACTGCAGATGTGGGATAAGTCAGTCTGTGGATGATGATGATGATGATGAACACCACGAGGCAAACGAGTTAGCATAGATTTTTAAGCACCGTCACATTTGGAATTTACGTTTTTTTATCACTAACTAGGGACCCGCCCCGGCTTCGCTCGGGTGCAAATGAAAAAAACCTCGTTTATTGGTGATAACCATACCAAAACACGTTGCGTGGTTTAGAAGAAGTGAGCGAGTAGGTGGCAGCATAGGAGAGTCAGTTTAAAGCATTTATAAGTTCCGAATTTACAGCACTAGATGGCGCAGTCTGCGTCGTGCACGTTCCAGAGAGCGAGTAGGTGGCAGGATAGGAGAGTCAGTTTAAAGCATTTATAAGTTCCGAATTTACAGCACTAGATGGCGCAGTCTGCGTCGTGCACGTTCCAGAGAGCGAGTAGGTGGCAGGATAGGAGAGTCAGTTTAAAGCATTTATAAGTTCCGAATTTACAGCACTAGATGGCGCAGTCTGCGTCGTGCACGTTCCAGAGAGCGAGTAGGTGGCAGGATAGGAGAGTCAGTTTAAAGCATTTATAAGTTCCGAATTTACAGCACTAGATGGCGCAGTCTGCGTCGTGCACGTTCCAGAGAGCGAGTAGGTGGCAGGATAGGAGAGTCAGTTTAAAGCATTTATAAGTTCCGAATTTACAGCACTAGATGGCGCAGTCTGCGTCGTGCACGTTCCAGAGAGCGAGTAGGTGGCAGGATAGGAGAGTCAGTTTAAAGCATTTATAAGTTCCGAATTTACAGCACTAGATGGCGCAGTCTGCGTCGTGCACGTTCCAGAGAGCGAGTAGGTGGCAGGATAGGAGAGTCAGTTTAAAGCATTTATAAGTTCCGAATTTACAGCACTAGATGGCGCAGTCTGCGTCGTGCACGTTCCAGAGAGCGAGTAGGTGGCAGGATAGGAGAGTCAGTTTAAAGCATTTATAAGTTCCGAATTTACAGCACTAGATGGCGCAGTCTGCGTCGTGCACGTTCCAGAGAGCGAGTAGGTGGCAGGATAGGAGAGTCAGTTTAAAGCATTTATAAGTTCCGAATTTACAGCACTAGATGGCGCAGTCTGCGTCGTGCACGTTCCAGAGAGCGAGTAGGTGGCAGGATAGGAGAGTCAGTTTAAAGCATTTATAAGTTCCGAATTTACAGCACTAGATGGCGCAGTCTGCGTCGTGCACGTTCCAGAGAGCGAGTAGGTGGCAGGATAGGAGAGTCAGTTTAAAGCATTTATAAGTTCCGAATTTACAGCACTAGATGGCGCAGTCTGCGTCGTGCACGTTCCAGAGAGCGAGTAGGTGGCAGGATAGGAGAGTCAGTTTAAAGCATTTATAAGTTCCGAATTTACAGCACTAGATGGCGCAGTCTGCGTCGTGCACGTTCCAGAGAGCGAGTAGGTGGCAGGATAGGAGAGTCAGTTTAAAGCATTTATAAGTTCCGAATTTACAGCACTAGATGGCGCAGTCTGCGTCGTGCACGTTCCAGAGAGCGAGTAGGTGGCAGGATAGGAGAGTCAGTTTAAAGCATTTATAAGTTCCGAATTTACAGCACTAGATGGCGCAGTCTGCGTCGTGCACGTTCCAGAGAGCGAGTAGGTGGCAGGATAGGAGAGTCAGTTTAAAGCATTTATAAGTTCCGAATTTACAGCACTAGATGGCGCAGTCTGCGTCGTGCACGTTCCAGAGAGCGAGTAGGTGGCAGGATAGGAGAGTCAGTTTAAAGCATTTATAAGTTCCGAATTTACAGCACTAGATGGCGCAGTCTGCGTCGTGCACGTTCCAGAGAGCGAGTAGGTGGCAGGATAGGAGAGTCAGTTTAAAGCATTTATAAGTTCCGAATTTACAGCACTAGATGGCGCAGTCTGCGTCGTGCACGTTCCAGAGAGCGAGTAGGTGGCAGGATAGGAGAGTCAGTTTAAAGCATTTATAAGTTCCGAATTTACAGCACTAGATGGCGCAGTCTGCGTCGTGCACGTTCCAGAGAGCGAGTAGGTGGCAGGATAGGAGAGTCAGTTTAAAGCATTTATAAGTTCCGAATTTACAGCACTAGATGGCGCAGTCTGCGTCGTGCACGTTCCAGAGAGCGAGTAGGTGGCAGGATAGGAGAGTCAGTTTAAAGCATTTATAAGTTCCGAATTTACAGCACTAGATGGCGCAGTCTGCGTCGTGCACGTTCCAGAGAGCGAGTAGGTGGCAGGATAGGAGAGTCAGTTTAAAGCATTTATAAGTTCCGAATTTACAGCACTAGATGGCGCAGTCTGCGTCGTGCACGTTCCAGAGAGCGAGTAGGTGGCAGGATAGGAGAGTCAGTTTAAAGCATTTATAAGTTCCGAATTTACAGCACTAGATGGCGCAGTCTGCGTCGTGCACGTTCCAGAGAGCGAGTAGGTGGCAGGATAGGAGAGTCAGTTTAAAGCATTTATAAGTTCCGAATTTACAGCACTAGATGGCGCAGTCTGCGTCGTGCACGTTCCAGAGAGCGAGTAGGTGGCAGGATAGGAGAGTCAGTTTAAAGCATTTATAAGTTCCGAATTTACAGCACTAGATGGCGCAGTCTGCGTCGTGCACGTTCCAGAGAGCGAGTAGGTGGCAGGATAGGAGAGTCAGTTTAAAGCATTTATAAGTTCCGAATTTACAGCACTAGATGGCGCAGTCTGCGTCGTGCACGTTCCAGAGAGCGAGTAGGTGGCAGGATAGGAGAGTCAGTTTAAAGCATTTATAAGTTCCGAATTTACAGCACTAGATGGCGCAGTCTGCGTCGTGCACGTTCCAGAGAGCGAGTAGGTGGCAGGATAGGAGAGTCAGTTTAAAGCATTTATAAGTTCCGAATTTACAGCACTAGATGGCGCAGTCTGCGTCGTGCACGTTCCAGAGAGCGAGTAGGTGGCAGGATAGGAGAGTCAGTTTAAAGCATTTATAAGTTCCGAATTTACAGCACTAGATGGCGCAGTCTGCGTCGTGCACGTTCCAGAGAGCGAGTAGGTGGCAGGATAGGAGAGTCAGTTTAAAGCATTTATAAGTTCCGAATTTACAGCACTAGATGGCGCAGTCTGCGTCGTGCACGTTCCAGAGAGCGAGTAGGTGGCAGGATAGGAGAGTCAGTTTAAAGCATTTATAAGTTCCGAATTTACAGCACTAGATGGCGCAGTCTGCGTCGTGCACGTTCCAGAGAGCGAGTAGGTGGCAGGATAGGAGAGTCAGTTTAAAGCATTTATAAGTTCCGAATTTACAGCACTAGATGGCGCAGTCTGCGTCGTGCACGTTCCAGAGAGCGAGTAGGTGGCAGGATAGGAGAGTCAGTTTAAAGCATTTATAAGTTCCGAATTTACAGCACTAGATGGCGCAGTCTGCGTCGTGCACGTTCCAGAGAGCGAGTAGGTGGCAGGATAGGAGAGTCAGTTTAAAGCATTTATAAGTTCCGAATTTACAGCACTAGATGGCGCAGTCTGCGTCGTGCACGTTCCAGAGAGCGAGTAGGTGGCAGGATAGGAGAGTCAGTTTAAAGCATTTATAAGTTCCGAATTTACAGCACTAGATGGCGCAGTCTGCGCCGTGCACGTTCCAGAGAGCGAGTAGGTGGCAGGATAGGAGAGTCAGTTTAAAGCATTCATAAGTTCCGAATTTACAGCACTAGATGGCGCAGTCTGCGTCGTGCACGTTCCAGAGAGCGAGTAGGTGGCAGCGCAGAAGAGTCGGTTTGAAGCATTCATAAGTTCCGAATTTACAACACTAGATGGCGCAGTCTGCGCCGTGAAAATTCTTTATAGAAAACGTGGATTTTCCGATACTGACAGATTTTTATATAATATATAAAACAATTAAATATATCTCGTAAGTTTTTAAATCAATTTTGATTCTGTTTTCATTGCAAGTACATTTTGTATATTTTAAGATAACTGATTAGACTCCCTATTAACGTAGCCAACTGGGCCCAAACAATCTAAGGAATTAATGATAGGACTCGAAAATAAGAAAAATAACCTGGATGTCTGAATGAAACTTGGATGAGTAGTGATAAAACAATAATGTTGTAGAAATAGAAAGATAGAAACACTCTTGTATCTATTGCACACCACACAAAAATTATAATAGGAGCTTAAAAATAAAAAGGTGTAACAATGGACGCAACATTTTGTCTTATTTACTTACATATAGATTTATAAAAAAAGGTTTGTACTTTTTCATTAATGGAACAAAACCCGCTTTAATTAGTAAGTTGTCATCGGTTTTTTAATTTGACTCTAGTCTAGGTCATAGATGATAGAGACAAAGTCGACGATGGTGCGAGCTTACCCAGAAGAAGCCTGTTCACTCTAATTTTTGAAGAGATTAGGGTTGCAACAGTAAACTGTATAATTAGGTATCTGACAAACTATCTAAACAAATAAGCAAAATGTTTTATAACTACATTTCCTACTCCTATGTTTAATGCATGCCGTGGCAGCCTTTAATTGAGGTTACACTATAAAATGTAAATAGAAATATTATGAGTACTGTAACATGTATTTTGGTGTGTGCTTTGTTGCTTGTCCTTAATAAATAAGTAAATAAATGCAAAACAAGCCTCCTTGCATTGCTTTTCGTAAATCCTCAAGGACTTCGATAGGGTGTGGACTACCAAAGATATCTCGGTGTTTTAGGAGGCCCCCTTAGCGCCCCCTGGATCCGCCAATGAATGGGAGGGCTTATCGGTCGTCATGCGACCGAGTGCCAAGCGAAAAATGATGACATACCTGCTTCAGAATCAGGTGGTTCATCCTTGTTGTTCCACCGGATGTCTGTGAGGCCCTTGATCCGGAGCTCCTCGGCCGTCTTGAGCAGACTCGCCAACTGAGACTGAAACCAATATAACTCATTAGTTCTTGTTCAAGAAACCTGCTGGACTTGTAGCGCAAGAAAATAAAACAAAGCTATAATAATAGCTCACCAAGTCTTCAACATAGCTCAAGTAAAGATGAAACAATTAAATTAGCATTCATCATCTTCCTGCCCTTATCCCATTAACACGTCTTTTTTCCTTCATTCAAATTTTTAATTAAAATTAGCCCTATCACACAAAATCAGATTAAAATCGACTTTCATCAGTATAGAACAGTGGTTCCCTGTGGTCCGCGGTCCACTGATGGTCCACAAGGTTCAAAATATGGTCCGCGAAATGTTTAAAATTTCAATGTTTTCACCTCAAAAATAACGTTGATGCAAAACTGATTTTAAGCTTTTGATTTCAAAGAAAAGCTATATTGCAAGTTTCGAATCTCTATAAATATATGATACAAGATTATTCTTAGATTAGCGCAGCTTAATTTTCTTCTTGTTTTCTGGTCCCTGCTATCAACAAAGAAATCGAAGTGGTCCCGGGTCAAATAAAGTTTCGGAACCACTGGTATAGAACATAAGCGAAACAGGGTGGAAAGATCCGAAACCAAGGCTGTTGTTTCTGGTGGGCCGATGGCTGTACTGTAGTAGAGCTATTGTATATATGTTCGAAACGGATCACTTTGAATGCAGGATGCCTTCAAAGTATACATCTGTTTCGAGAATTTCTGTGGCATCTGGTCTACTTATGGTTAGTATGTGGCGGTAGACCGCCGCTACAATACTCACGCTCTATGCCTCGAGCACGCCCAGCAGCTCCGAGCATGCTGCCAGCACCACCCTAGAGGATGGGGAGATACTCACATGATGCACATTCATCTCGCCGGTGTACATGTAGTCCAGCAGCGCCTTCAGATGGCGCGGCTCGGCGCCGTCGATCACCAGTACGGGCTCGCCCTGCGCCTCGTGCGCGCCCAGCAACGCGCCCAGCAGCTCCGAGCATGCTGCCAGCACTACCCTGGGGGATGGGGAGATAGCTTTAATACAACGTGTAACAGAATGAACGCAATACCTGAAACGGGGTCGTTGTACTCATCATTGTGAACAACTTTTAAGGTACTCCTTAATAGTCCTTAATGGGAAATAACACAAACGTTTAGACTAACTTATTATGTGTGTTATGCCAATTTAGTTGCGAAGTATCGCTACATAAAAACCATTTTTGCGTAAAAATACAACCGACTTCCAAATAAAGAACACTACTTACAAAGTATAAAATAACTTTAATTTCGGAAGTCGGTGTCAAAAGACGAAGAAATAAAACCAAAGTCAACTCTATTCTACTAGTCAAGCTCTTTCGTTTGATAGCCATATATAAGGGGGTTGAAAAAAAAATGTAATCCGCCATGTTGGAGCGGCGGTCATGTTGAAGTTAGTGTGATGTTACTACCTTTATCGTTTTCAACTTTTGCAGCTCTTTCATTTGATGCCCATATTAAGGGGGTTGAGAAAAATATGTAATCCGCCATCTTGGAGCAGCGGCCATATTGAAATTATTACAATATTGAGTATTGACCACCAGAAGTTAAGGTGTATGCAAAATTTCAGCTCAATCTGATACCAACAAATGGTTGAAAAATTGTTAGAAAATTTTGACGGACAGCTTACATACGAACAGTCCAAGTTTAATTTTATAAAAGCTTGTAAATACAAAAATTGGTCCTCAGATTCCTATTATTTGTGAAAGACCATCTGTGTCTATTTGTTACACTTCTGCCTAACACGTCACGGGTACAGGCATGCTATTATGTAAACCATTTCAGACCCGTAATATTTCACACATAAGTTCGCGGGGTATTCGCTCATGTATTGATTTTCGTTAAGTCTATAACAGTCTGACCCAGTTGCGGTGTATATTAATATCGTGTCAATTTTATAATTAATTATATCCTCTTCTGATGTACCTACCAGTGATTTTGATAGCTTAATTATTATAAACATACTTTATTGTACACCTCATTATAAGTACAGGAAACATATTTATTTAAAGACAAGTGTAAAATGGGCGGTATTATCGCACAGGGCAACCTTTTACAGACAATTTTCTGATGGATCCTTTCGTTCCGGAAAGGTAAGTTAGGTGGGTGTACTGTACGCACAACGAATTTTTTTGAAAACCAAATGGTTTTCAAAAAAATTCGTTGTGCGTACATCTAAGGAGTGGAATTCCCTGCCGGAGTCTGTGTTTCCTGATAGCTAAACCAGGGGGTCATTAATTCAAAAGAGGAAAGGTTTTTTTACGTCCCGATGCAGAATGGCCGCCATGTTCGAAATCTGCAATGAGAACTATAACTATTATATTATTTTAATAAATCCTCTGTAGGTTGCCTCACTCACCTGTGTGCTCTTAACGAGACTCCCCGTATGTTCTGTGGCTCGACGGTGTCCTTCCCCGCCACCTGGGTGGCGAAGCTTGGAGAGCAGTACAGCGTCACATCGCAGAACCGTTCTGAAACAATACAAAATGGTTGTTATAGTGTGCCTGGTGGTAACTACGTAGAAATATCCGGCCGTTTTACTAGTATCCGGCCGTTTTACAAGTATCCGGCCGTCAATATTAAACATAGTTGAGCAAGGATATTTTGACGCGTGGGCAAAATCGGAACTAATCCCGCCATTTTTTGTATTCAATACAATTTCCACAGACAATTTCACAAAATAAATGTTTACCAACAACGCCTGCCATTGAGCGTCAAATTATCTTTATAGCTTTGTACGTAATTGAAGTTTTAGGAGATGTTTGGCTGTGCAGTGACACTCAAGCTTGTGTGACAGTTTAGTTTTGAAAAAAAAAAAACCCGGCCAAGTGCGAGTCGGACTCTCACACGAAAGGTTCCGTACCATCAACCGAAAAAAAAAACACGTTTCTTGAATGGGAGCTCCCTTTAATTTATAATTTAATTTAATTTTTATTATTTGTTGTCATAACGGCAATAGAAATACACACTGAAAATTTCAACTGTCTACCTATTACGGTTCTTGAGATAATAGACGGACGAACGGTCGGACGGACAGCGGAGGTTTAGTAATAGGGTTCCCCATTGGTTACCCTTTTAGGTACGGAACCCTAAAAAAAGGCTTATTTAAGTGTTTTCTCTATGACTCGTGCCTGAAGGCTAATTCTCCTATTCAAGTCGCAATATCATCTCCTCTGCCGCTGAGATGATATTAACAATGTCAAAATGTGGAGAAATTTTTAGTTTTTTTTGTCAGTTTGTAACTGCGATGCCTGCGAATGCTCCATAAAATACCAGAAGTGGCCCTGAAGGTGAAACCGTTGTTCTAACGTTCAATGTCTCATAATAATGCTTGGGTCCTGTATGTGCAAAGAAATATTGATCTAAGTCAAGATATAAGAAGGTTTTTTACCCTAGAATTACGATTCGTTATAACAAGTTCGATCACCTAGCTAGGCTGCGTTTCCGCCAGAGATGTGCGAGGATGCCATAGCGAATGGCTTCATTTACCTAGCCTCGCTCAGCGCAAGCGGTTCTATTTGGTTATTAACAAACACATCCCTCGCTACGCATCCTCGCACATCTCTCGTGGAAACGCAGCGTAATGGTCGCAAGCGTTCTGGCAAGCATTCTTCAAGATGTTCCTGTCTTGGGTTTTTTTTTGTCGATCAAAAACAATTAGGCTGTTCAGGTCTGGTGCGCAGCCGCTCCACGTAAAATACTGGTATTCAGCTGAATCTGGTTTTACTGGAAGCAGTGGAAGCCGACTCCAATATACTTGGGAAAAAGGCTAGGCACATAATGATATTTCGGAAAAACGTAAGAAACAGAAATTACAAATTGTCTCCTAATCTCAAGTTGGTTAAAATAGGCTCGCTACCCTGAACATGATAGATAGAACAGTAAAGTAACCTAATATAATTATACCCAACCGTACAATTCTGCTTATCCGTTGGTCAATACAAGCGTGACGTTATATTGTTTATCGTTATATTATAAGGAATCAAGGTCACCGCCCTTTGAGCGTTGGTCGAGGATTTAGAATAATTAGACTGTCAATCAAGATTAGAAGTGTTTAAGGGAATGAGTGAGGCGTTTGCACGTACCCGGTTCATTTTAGGCTACACTGCTGGATATTATGGAACTCGCTTTTGCCCGCGACTTCGTACGCGCATGTCCCGTTGTTTCCCGTCCCCGTTTAGCCTTCCGCATGCATGAATGCGGCTATCTATCTATCTATTGGGGTATGATTGTAGCGGCATCAATGCCGCCACAAAGAAAAACTAAGAAATGAAATTTCTACGGCAACAAAAAGAACCGCAGCGCCATCTACGACGAACTATCATCGAAATCCTGCATCGCGCAAGCAAAGTTCTCCGTGCGATTTGAACATATACAACAGTCCGAATATCAACTATCGGGCAGTTGCCCACCAGACACAACAACCGTCTGGTTCGGAGTATCCTCCCATTTTTCAGTGGAGGTATGCGGGACTTTACTCTCTGTACCGCATACCTCTATATGGTTTCCGCTCTAAGTCCTGATGTTGGACCATTGTGCGTAAGCCATGTCGGCCGTCACTCCAACCAGCCAAAATCCCTCCAGAATCAGATCAGTCTTCCTAAAGAGTTCAGGATGTCTGTTAGTGAATTCGGTTTGTGGCTCTCATATACAAGAATATTCCAAATCCGACTAGTAGTTCCAGAGATTGGCACGTTCAAATAAACAAACGAACTCATCAGCTTTATTATATTAGTATAGATATCACACGGCGTCACGCGTGCATTCCCAGAAGGAGGTGTGGTAGAGGTTGATTAATTCATTTCTTTGTGTTATGTAATTCTTTTTAAGGAGCTCGTGGCTAAATAATAACAGCCGCACAGGTCGATCTTCAAGGTTAAGCAACGCTTGCCGAGGTTGGTCTGTAGATGGTTGACCATCTTAACATACTGAGACTCCTCCGTGCCTCGGAAAGCACGTTAAGCCGTTGGTCCCGGTTGTCATTTGTAGATCTTTGGCAGTCGTTACGGATGGTCAGAAGTCAGAAAATCTGACACCAGTCTTACCAATGAGGACCGTGTTACCCAGTTAAGGGGTTGTGGAGGTCTGGTAGGCAGCCGCTCCACGTAAAATACTGGTATTCAGCTGAATCCGGTTTGACTGGAAGCCGACCCCAATATAATTGGGAAAAGGCTAGGCTATGATGTAATTCTTTTTAATAGATTTTTATTTTTCAGGCATTTTATTTGAAAGATTGACTTGGCTTCATTTGTTAATCTATTCCAAACATTTGTACGCCCTCTGGCATAACATAGCGCTCTCTTTGTTACCTTAATACACCATTATTATATTTACCTATGTTAAACGAATTAATAAATGACAAGTTGATGTGCTGTTGTCAACCGTACTCTAATATAGAGAACTAGCTTTGTCTTTGTAGCTTTTTTTGTAACTAGCATGTCCCGTTTTTTTCCCGTTCCCGTAGGAATTTCGGGAATTCCTCTAGGCTAATCCTCCTTGTGCTCCCCTACACTCCCCAAGGAACTTACATGCCCAATTTCAGCTTTCTACGACCAGTTTCGGCTGTGCGCTGTCTGTCAGTCACTCAGAAATGGAAAAATCAATATATTATTAGTATTACATAAAACTTACTGATTGACTGGAAAAAACGGGATATGCTGTACGTCACGGGCAAAAGCTAGTTTTATATATTAGGATTGTACTCTATATTGCAAGCCGAACTTCATAATCTCTTAAAGCAATAGTAATATACATAGGTATACATGTCACCGGAAAATGGCAAACGCCGTCAGATTGTAAAATATCGCGAGAAATTGTAAACCATTTTTTCTAAATAAGACAAAGAAGAAGATATTGGAAACTAAACTTTGGATGTGATTTATTGTGTACAAAACGATTTATTAATAATACATATATCGTGAAATTATAATCTAATAAAGTTTTATTACAATCTTGCGGAGTCTGCAATTTTCCGGTGACATGTATACTTTGAATTCAGTCGCAAGCGGTATATTTTTTCAATAAAAGGGCATTTTTGTTTTTTCGTCATTATTGCAGTCGATTTTTTATTAGCGATTTCGGTGTTGTGTGCTATCAGGAAACACAGGCTCTGAGAAGGACTTCTGCCTTGCCTTTCCTCAATCATGTTTGGTCGGCTTCCAGCTGTAGTTGAATACTAGTCTTTAACATGGAGCGAGTACCTATCTGAACCTGTAACAACCCAGTAACCGGGTAACAACAAAATTCAAATACAAAACACCTTCGGTATTTAAGACGGGCTAAAAACAGAAACACAATAGCGTTGGAACCGATCGCGATATTCGGATACTACTCAGTATCCGGCCGAAGACCGCAGCCGGATACTTATTTCTTTAAATTAATCTTCTTTTTTTCATTAAACTATTTAATAAAAACGTTATTGGAATTTAATGGGAGCTGGGGGCGAACTTATCGCTTTTCGGCACTATTCTTGACTTATTTAACTACTGAAGACTTTGCTCGACCTGGGACCGAAGCCCGCCTCCTCAGTAATGCTAGCGAAAGGCAAGGCCTTCGCCCCAACCGCCGCTACAGGAGAAGACGCGTCGGGAGTCGCAGGGCGATCCCCGGCCACCGTAGGCGCGGGCCTGCGGACGGCGAGCGTTGGTTGGCTCGCTGTCCGATCACCACCAGGCCCGGGTCGATGGCGCGTTGTGTTTCACGCGCGCCTCAAAGCGATGTCAGCATAGAATACCGGGCCCGCTAGGGCCAGAGCCTGCCAGGGTTGCGGAATTTGTTCGAAAGAGTCACCGCGGCCCTGGAACGCAAAGGGCTTTAGAAAGAACGCAAAGGGCTTTAGAAAGAACGCAAAGGGCTTTAGAAGGAGCGCCCTTCCGCTCCACCCAGAGCGGAAGAAGTCATTTGATGATTTCCCAGCATTAGAAAAAAAAAAGGGCTAACAAGATAGTCACAGGTTTAAAATGCGCATATAATTTACCTCTATAAATTATATTTAAACTTATCATACCCACATAGCTATCATATAACTATCAAACTTTGACTGTGTGCGTAAATTTTGGCATATTACACAAATTGTATATCTTTCTTTCATTAAGTGGGCGTTCAGAGGCGGTCGATGGCAGTCAGAAACCGACCAATCACAGACACGCATTACCAACCTTTCGTTTTTAAAAAAAATACCTAGTTTTTGAAGGTGAAACGGCAAGCGAGCTCGAGAACTGGCTACATGTAATTTTTATTTTTGGTGTTTCTATTTTTAAAAACGAAAACCGGATTTTTGGCGCGCAAGGTTATTTTTGGTGAAGAATACTTTTTGGATTATTATATTTTATCTTTCGTGTTTTTGCCTACTCTTTGGATGGTAACAATATTAAGTGTGGGTCCAACAGATTAGTTGTTTTATAAGTTCTGATAATATTTTTATTGCGATAGAGTAAGATGGTGCAGGGCAATCTAGATTAACATTTACATGAACATTTAAGTAAACCTGCATAGCTTTTTATTGGAGCTTATCAACTTAGTTATTCTTCTCATTTCTACAACTAAAAAGAAGAAAGAAGAATATAAGAAGAAAACAAAGAAGAAGAAGAATAATATTACTATATTAGATTGATTCAAATAAACCGCCACTCGTCCATTGAAAGGTTCATTAGAAAATCAGCGTCAGACAGCATCAGTCTGTCTGACATATCGCTGAAATGGACCTTTTTAGTGCAGCTGTGAGGCACACATTTGGTTATTAGCATACTACCTACATTTATTTTTTATTTTTTATTTCTATGTACCTACCGTGCGAGTTTCATGTAGGTGCTAAATAAATATTATTCTTTCTTTCTTTTCTTTCTTTTCTTTCTTTTCTTTCTTTTCTTTCTTTTCTTTCTTTCTTTTCTTTCTTTTCTTTTCTTTTCTTTCTTTCTTTTCTTTCTTTCTTTTCTTTAAAACCTAGGACCAACCGCTTGACGGTTCTCCGTGTCACACAGGGGTCACATACGCTAACAGAGTTTGTCAAGTTTAAGATTTCACCATAATTTACTGTATCCTACGTCCGTCAAGGATGTTAAACAAAAACAAGTTTTTTTTCTTCCAGTGGGTCAAAAAACAACACGTCTCAACCTTGGTAAAACCAAAAATAACTGCGACACAGTTGGTTAAATTGGACTTTAAATATATATATTTTTTAAACATAACAGCACTTTTGTTTGCTCGAAAGGTTGGGTAGAGCTGTAACCAATAGTACACTACACCCATATCGCCAATAAGGGTTTCCTGAAATGACGAGCACAAGGTGGCCACACTGAGGCTTCAAGTCCAGGCACCTGTCAAATCGCTAATGTTTACTGACATAGAATTTGTTAAATTGACATAAATGTTATGTTCACGTCAAAGTCACTTTTTCAAGGAAGCGGACCTCTCGCCTGTATGGCGCCAACTAGTGGCGTACATTTTCCTGGAACCCTCAATAAGTTTAAGTCTTATGTAAAAGAAGGCGACCCTATTGGCATCAAGTGGCCACAAATCATGACTCTGGGCTGCTACTGCGAAATTCGAGATGAAATCTCCCAAAAACGAGTTGTTGTATTGATCTTTTGATTTAATCTACATAATTTTAATAAATTAACACTGTTGACTCCTTCCACGGAAATATTTTATGACTTCACCATTTTTTTTTAATTAGGTGTCTTTATTCTAGAACCAACACAAGGTTAAGCAGCGCTTGCCGTTCTCCTTGGTACCGTTCGCGTTAAGATCTTTGACAGTCTTCACATTATCTAAATGCTACACACTATCAGCTAAAACCAGTCTTACCAAAGGCTGATCATTGTCAAAAAAAATCCTGCGTATTATTAGGTTAAAATGCACCTTAAAAACTGGCCTCCTATTATTCAAAACGTTCAAATTCAAGTGGTAATCTCATCGCGGCTACCATCAACGTCAAAAACTTTCCAAAATATCGGGGAAGGTGTTTTTGATTGACTGATATTAGGACGCGAACATTCCTTATAATTACGGGAACACGACTTCGTACGCGCATTTCTCATTTTTTACTGTTCCCGTATATGGCATTTAGCCTTCCTCATGAATGTACCTAGCTATCATACACATGTATAAAGAATTTTCCAAATCCGACTGGTAGTTCTAGATATTAGCGCGTTCAAACAAACAAACAAAAAACCTTTCAGCTTTATTATATTAGTATAGATCAAATCTAGAAATGAAATGAATGATATTGTTACGCGCCAGAATCTGGCGCGTACGCGTAACAATCGTAATATTTCGTCATGTACGCGCCATTAATTCTGGCGGCCAGAATTAATGCCGGGTTCATGACGAAATTAGTTACTACTAGAGCCATCTAGTATCGAGTAGCAGAAGTAGTAAAATCAAGTACCTTCTAGTATTTTCTATGCTAGAACATTCTGAGTTCTCGACATCTGGTCAGTCGGGACCGGTATTTAGGGGAACTTTCCAGATGTTTCGACAATAGAAGTTTCTAGAATTAACTGACTTATATAGGAGCGCGTAGTCCGCGACCTAGTCAGTATTGGAGTTGCGATACAAGTTGTGTTTTATAATTAGTGAGTTTAAAGTTGTAATTAGTGTTTTAAAATTAAAGTGTCATTTTGGTTATTTAATCGGCTGTTTTTATTGTCACGAACCCCGAGCTCGTAGCAATAGGTATTGATGATTGATTGATTGTTTGTCATTCTCAGTCATGTCATCACATCAGAACTCATCCGATCCTGCTATTGCAGCAAGTGTCAGCCTGTTACGTAGCCCCATCAGAGTTCTAGACAAAAGACAGCCTGCTTTGTCTCTCTCATGCGAGTGTAGTCGTTAACAAAAGCTAGTTTGTTAAAATGTTAAATTATTATACATAGGAAAACCGTTAGTGTCTCCCTGGCTGGGGGCCTTAAATTCATTTGAGGCCACCACTGGATATTCCGGTAAAGCAGTAACCAGCCTTAGTGTGCTGAACTGCGAGTGGTCATCGCCCAAAAAAAAAAACGTCAGTTTTGTTTTCAAGCTGTTAATAGTACTATATTTAACGATTCTATTCGATTGTTGTCCAAATTTTCCATATAAATTCATTTTTTACTTACAAGACCAAAAAAATGCTAAACCACCTGTTTTAATTATTAAACGAGTTGCTGTTCCACCCCCAAGATACCAGTTCAGCCATTCACTTGTCTAGACTAGACGGTTAAGAAACGTTTTAGTTTATTTGTTATATTTCGTTACAGAATAATCTTTTCAAATTGCTACAAAAAAGCGGCCAAGACCCGGGAATTCCAAATGTCATGCAGTTTTTAGTTTAATCATGAATTTTAGAGATGGGATGCGCTTTTTTTGGTAGAATATTCAGTGGCCGGATATTCTTTTCGGTCGAATATTTCATCAAATCTCTAAAATCACTCGATCGATTTTAGTCCTGGCAGGCAGCTGATTTTATAAGGAGTGACGTAGGCTATTTTAAATTTAAAAAAAAGGTTAGGGTTCCGTGAAAAACAAGTAACACCAATTTTTTACCGGTTTATTTCCGAAACATTGGACTGATTTTGACGGGATTTTCACTGGCAAAATAAAATAGGCTACTTTTATCATTACAAAGACAAAGAGGTTAGGTTACACAGTTAGGACAGGTGATATCCCCGTAGGAACAGTGATACAGAGTTTGGTATATTAATCGACTAGGTTAACAAAGAGCTGTAAATACCATTGTAGACACCATTCCCAACGAGAGATTATGATAATAGTGCATTCCTCAATTTATCAAACTTACAACAGTGCTGGTTTAATCGTCAGTGGCCGAATATCTGATGTTACGTTCCCAGAAATAACTTAGCTTTTGAACGCCATAGTCAACAAGCAAGCGCGTGGCCTGTACGCCAAACGTCACAGATATGTGACAAAAAGTAGGGCGAATTTGTGACTTGGCGTCAGGGGTACACCGATACGTTTATGCTCTGGCCTTCAAAAGGTTTAAAGAAAATATAAACTAGCGACGTGTCTCGGCTTCGTACAGGTGCATTTCACAACCCTATAAAAAATTACTTAAAACTAAGTGTATTTGTAACTTTGTAATGTCATAGTAAAATTAGCTATTTTTTGTCCTGACTTACGGGACGGGTAACTACGGAACCCTACACTGTGTATGGCCCGACACGCACTTCGCCGGTTTTCTACGAGAATCGGCGAACTCTAATGAACAGTATTTAAGAAAAGTGAACAGTATTAAATTTTATGACATTTTAAAAACATATTTTTACACTTTAACAATTTTATTATAATTTAAAAATATTTATAAGCCTCTCCACAATTTAAGTTAATTAAAAAATAAATGATCAGTTTATTTTTTATGAAATCAATACAAGCTCTATTTCTGTCATCCCGCCACTTTGCATTCATTACGGAAAACACTCGTTCTGTGAAGGCTGAACTGGCAGGAATACCAGCGGTCATAAAAACAGTATTTTGTATGCTTTTTTTTATAGAACAGTAAAAAGTATTAACGAGCGAAAAGAAGTATAATACTGTTTAACAAGTATAAAATTAGGTATGGTTGGGGAAACTAAATACTGGTATTCAGCGGCATCCGGTTAGACCAACGATCTAGCCTTTTCTCAACTATTTGTGGGTCGGATATTGCCAAGATACCGGTAAAATTAAAACTGGGCAGACAATATTCAAATCATTGAGACCTTCAACAGATAATATCTTGGCAACAAGACGTAATTCAACGTGTTACGTATTCGTCACGAAAATGATTAGAAACAAGTATTCGACGTGCGGTACCTACTACACTGACGACTTTATTGCCCGAGGTCAATAATACCACACCTTTTGTTGCGGATGTGTATACAGCGCGTTAAGTTTATATGTTCTGAAACTTCTAGAACTTTGTTGATACCATCGTCAAGCATGCTTTGAAAGCACGTTAAGTCGTTGGTCCCAGGCCTGGCCAAGGCATGTTGTGTTGCTAGGCAGTCGCTCCATTTTTATACTTTTATTTTACTATTGATAGGCACGCGTTTGACCACCATCTTACCTGATGGTAAGCGATGATGTGGTCGCAGATTAAGCACGCTTGCCTAGAAGTAACCTATACACTCTTGACTGAAAGACTCCCAGGTTGTAGCTATCAGGAAATTCTCCGGCAGGGAATTCAACTCCTTCATCCTTTCATGGATAATACTGGTATTCAGCTGCATTCTGCTGGATTGGAAGCCGACCATGATATAAAATAGGGATGTTGCCTGGGTGAAAAAAATATGTTTCTTTTTGTTTGTTTTTTTTTATTTTTTTTATTTTGTTTCTTCCTAATTCAGAAGATAGAGTCAATACTTGACAACAGAAAAAATACGTGCCCAATATTTTTTGGAAATCTATCTGACAGACTAATTCGATTGTTTTATTCAAATACCCTATTGGGTAAAGGCTAAGCAGATTCATTCATTCATTCATTCATTCACTACTTTGGAAAGGAGACTGCCATGCCCTAAGAAAACTTTATCCATAATAAATTAATAATAGTAAGTGCCTTTTTATTCAATCACATTTTTTTAACACTCACATACTCATTCATTATGCCAATTTAATTCTTAATTTAGACGCAGTATGCTAATGTTGTCAATCTAAAAAAACTTGCATAATCAGAGGGTTGCTAGCTAGGAAACCAACTGATCTTTTAGAGTTTTTTTTACATGTGGCATTTTGGTCTATTCAAATTCGGTTTTTTTCCTATTATTTAAATTATGGTTTAGTTTTTTGTAAGTGTATTCATTTACTTCCGTAGATGTGGGTAGTATTTCTGTAACGTGTATTTTGTCTGTGCAGAAAAAAATATATCTTTATATTTTTAAAGTACGCTAGGGTAGGCTACGAAAGGCTTTTAATTGTTATATGATGTATGTAAAAAAACACGACAAAGTCCTACTAATATTATAAAAGCGAAAGCTTGTAAGGATGGATGGATGGATGTTTGTTACTCTTTAACGTCAGAACGGCTGAACGGATCTCGATGAAATTTGGCACAGAGGTAGATTATAGTCTGGAATAACACATAGGATACTTTTCATCCCGGGAATATGTTCCCTTGGGATAATTTTCGACATAAACGCGGGCGGAGCCGCGGGCGGTAGCTTGTATAAAATAATTTTAATTTCAGAAGTCGTTGTTTTGGTTGTTTCTTTGTATAATTAAGTCAGTTGTATTTTTTTTTCAAAGATTTTTATTTTTACCTTTTTAGTTGTACCCTACACCTAACTACACCACGGGAAAGTCACAGGAACGCAAAATACCACGGAGCAAATACAGAGAAGAGACGGCCTAAACAACTGTGCACTGTGATTTTCAACTAGGTCCTGACGTCATCACGTGGGCGTGGCCTTAGTCAGTGTATTGTTGGCGTTCGTCCTGTGCACTTCGTAAACGTTCCCTTTTAACAGCATTACATTCGCGTTAAAAGAAAAAAAAATAAGAAGTGTTATGTTTTATCTTGTAAAAACTATTCGGATAGACGTTCTGATGCTATGGACGGCATCACATTTCATTTGTAAGTTATTTTATGCGTAATTTATTAAAATAGTTCTAGAAAAATCTCTTAGCTTCGGTGTTTTCAAATATAATTCTACCCGACATTAGATGGCGACACTTTGTGTCATGGGAACTAAGAATATTTAGGTATGTAGAGCTCAGTATTTATATATTTTATTAATCATATGTACTGAAATTTCTTCAACTTTCATTCCTAAAGATCCTTTAATCGCCAAAATATTGTTTTTGTAGTTTTTATATCATTTTGTAAACAGGCCGCCATCTATCGTCAATTATGAACATTAATCATGAACATGTCAAAAATACAGGGCCGGAATTAGAATCCAATCCGAATGTCTCGCGGCTGTCTCACACGTGGAAGGTACTTAAGTAAAACATTTTAAATACGCTAGACATAAAAATACAATCTCTTAAAACTAAATATTTTAACTACAATAATTTATTTAAAGTACTTTCCCTCAGTGAGACAACTGGTATGGTAGTTGTTGTTTACTTAATTAAAGGTGAGGCTAAATGAACGTAATTTTATGAGTTGTGAGTCGCGTAAAATGAGTCGGCGGAATTCCGCTTCATACTAAAGTCCAACTCACTTTGCGTCGCCGTATAGCACAAACACCCCGGGCTACTCTCTAAGCCCGAAGTTCGTAGTTTCGGGCTTAGTTGCGAGCGTATTCTACTCCATATCACCTACGGACTTATGACTTATGTAATCCCTAATAAACAACTAATTTTCTTTCGTCATTTATCAAAAATCTTTTTATTCAAACATGTTTTTTTTTTTCATAAAAGTATCAATAGGCATTTCAATAAAAAATATGTATCAAGATGGTTCGCAAAATGAATTTAAAAAAAACAGATTACCTACTCCCTGCATCGAAAATCCTGAGTACGACCCTGTTGCATCCTGCACTTTAATGTCATCTAGTGTGAGATAGTTGCGTAACTACAAAGTAAAATCGACGGAACTAGCGAGTAGTTTTGCTGTGGGATGAAGTGGGATGACATATTACCAAACTACCAAACTACTGAGCCAATTTTGATGAAAATTCTATGGGACCAACAAAGTATAGTCCTTTCACTTGAAACATCAAATTGAGAACCTCCACCGTTTTTTGAAGTCGGTTAAAATGAAAACTTGCTAGAAGCTTTAATGTTGTCAAATAAATCTATAAATAAATGGTGGAACCCACATAAGTATTTAAAATATCTGCAACGAACACAAAAATAAATCGACAAAACCTATTTTTAGCTTAATTAAAAATTAATATTATTCAAATCAAATTCGAAGGTAATGTCAGCCAGAGTTGAATCAAGCTATTGTACCTCACGTGTCCGATAACATTTAAAATAGGAACCAGTTTTATTTATTTTCGTCAGAACCGGATTTCGATGAACATTTTCGAAAACCAAATTAATTCATCGGACTTTTTGAAGGTTCTTTTTTATTTTTGGAAAAACACAAGACTCGGTATTGGTTGAAAAAATACTGATTCTGGTTTTTTAAATATATAAATAGTTGCGTTTTGTAATTTGTTAATTTGGTTCCGTGTTTTTTACACGGTGCTAGTCATCATCTATTCATAAGTTTAGCATATAGGCATAGAGCAATGGTGTGAGCAATACTGCCACCAAATTGAGTAATCTGTAGAAGGAGTAAAAGCGACTGTGCAGTGTGCGCCCAATAGACGTCTTTTTCTTAAAACACTATGACTGCAAGAGCATGTGACGTGGACCAATCTAGAACAAGACAACTACTGGCTGCACAATCGCTTTGTATCCCTTGCCCTCGATTTTCGGCTACTCTTTCTCAGATGCCACAATTTGAAGAACATTGTTTCTTTTGGTGTCATACTGTTCCTGCTCTATTTTTGTCAATGCGTGGCTTCTACTCAACCACGTCAAATCAAGAGCACGTCTACACCAAGGACAATCAGATTGGCTCAAAGTCAAAGTCAAAGTATTTATTTTAAATAAACCATTATCAGGTACTTTTGAGTTGTCTAAGTCAGTCCATCAAAAACATGAAGCTATTTGCACGTTCGAAAGCGTAGATCTCTATGGAGAAGAACGTGCAAGAAACTCCACGGACACTCTTTTAAATCATTTTATGTTTACAAAAATCCTGGTTACATTAACCTTGTTGCTTCTATAAGTATATGAGAACAATGTAAAGAAAGGAAAAACAATTTATAGTATCAAATATTAAAATCTCTCAGAACACCTCATTCGAACTCGATTCCTCAAAGACACTTCAAGCACTTTTTAGGGTTCCGTACCTCAAAAAGGAACCCTTATAAGATCACTCTATTGTCCGTCTGTCTGTCCGTGTGTCACCACCGATTTTGTTTGGAACGGGTGGACCTAGCAAGTTGAAAGTTATACCAGATACTGAGGTCTATAGTCCCTATTAGGTGTATAAAAATCAAGGTCCTGAGTCAACGTGATTAAAAGATATGGGCAAATTTATATTTTCGCGAAAATTTGTAAGTACCTAAATTTACCTTAATTTTCAAATATTTTTTTTGCTATTCTTTTATGTGCCACCCTTAGTCAAATACCTACAGTCCCACCTGTCGCTTCTTCCTGTCAGAGTTGGTGAGATCTGTCTAGTTCGTCCCGCTATCTCCTCCAGGGCACCAGGTCTGTGCCGCTTTGGCAAACACTTCAAGCATAGGCGCTCGCTTAGCGACTTGGTATGAATAGCTTACATGCTACAAAGGTGTTTCGATAATGCAGTTTATAGCCAGTTCAACCAATCAACGCCTACAAAATTATCTTATTTTCATCCTACAGCTTAGGTTTACCCGGAAAAGTAGTTTGATGAGCTGGTGAGGGCCATGGCAGTCCCCGAAATGCAAGAACAGGACCGCTTGATATGGCGTCCCCACATCGAGCGGTCCTATTGGGGAATATTGCTTGACCAGCAGTTGACGTCTTTCGGCTGAAATTATGTTGATGATCCTACGGTTTTAGAGTTTTTCGTCCAGTTTACGTCAGTACGATTTTTTTCCTTTGCTACAGACCGCCAACAAGTTATCTCTTAGTCTAGTCACGACCATTATCTAAAATTAATATTAAACAGAAGTTTTGGTAATAAAAAACTCGGTTAACTATTATAGAATATTAAGTATAATTTTATGTATGAAGTGTTTTGTGTTCACTCCTCTTTTTAACTATGCATTTTTTATCATCCCAGCAGGAAAGACCAAAAACTTATATGTTATAGTCAAAGCTTAATTTGTGTATGAGGTTTGATTAAAATAACCTTAACCATTACACATCTATACAAAAAAAAACTTTAAATACCAACCTTTTTCTAGCAGCTGGGCGAACATATTCTGCACATTAGTGTGGTGATGCTTCCACCTCAGACAATACTGTTGAGGCATCATCTTCATAGGGACAAGTCTTCAAAATAAATAGATTTTAACACTTTGGTATTGGAAAGGCAGGTCATGGGTGAGAATTCTAAGTTTGGTAGAAAAATTTGGTCGAGAGTTATTTTCTTATAATTTATACTAGTTCTTAGTTCTATAATTTCAGAATTAGGTACATTTAGTTTTTGTTTAATTCGTTTGGAATGTAGTCCTTCGGTGGTAAGGGTTTTACCTGTAACAATAGAAAGGAAAATAGTTATTAATAAGAAAAATAAGTAAATAGTAAGAAAAACATTTTGAAACAAACTTCAATACGGACTATTAAAATTTAATTATCATCGTCATATCAGTCGAACGACGTCCTCTGCTGGACATAGGCCTTCCCCCAAGTGTCATCATGTAGACCAGTCCTGTGCGTCTTCCATCTAGCGGATCCCCGCAGCCTTCACTACGTCATAACATTAACTACGTGTGCAAAATTTCGTGACTGTACTGTTGACCGTTAAGGAGTTACTTCGTCTGGAGCCAACCCTAGATAGAGAATCAGTTCATAGTTATCAAATAAAATTAATTGTCATCGGGATTGATACAATCAATGCTGCCTAGCCTTTTCCCAACTATGTTCGGGCCTTTTTTCTATTAGAAAAACCCGTCGCGTGGTCCTTCTTCTTTTAGAGTCGATGGTGACCCTTAAACAGTTTGTGCCGAGTAGGTAGTCACGTTTATAGCAGCATCTGTGGCATTCATTTAGTCCTCAATAGTGAAGGTAAGGGGCACTCCAACAAGTGGGCCATATTTTGGACGGAGAGACTGCACTCACAATTAACTTGCATTTTTAGTTGAGTGGTAAAGAACTAGTAAGCGGAAAAAGACAGAGGCACACTACATCATCATATCAGCTGAAAGAAGTCCATATGCTGAACATACCCCCCCCCCCC
>NDFZ01005094.1:120850-221206 GCA_002192655.3 Mamestra configurata | reverse complement strand
CCCCCCCCAAGTGCCGCTACAACAACCGGTCCTGTGCGTCTCGCATCCATCGGCTACCCGCGACCTTCACCAGGTCATTGGTCCACCTTGTGGGAGGCTTTCCAACGATGCGTCTTCCGGTACACGGTCGCCACTCCAGAACTTTTCAGCCCCATCGACCATCTGTTCTGCGAGCAATGTGCACGCATGTCCACTGCCACTTAAGTTTGACGATCCTTCGCAGACAGCGACAGCAACTTCGTTTTATTCTATTTAGTGAATACCACAGTTAAATCTGCCACTAGAGATGGACTACTTAAACGACTGTCAGTTGTCACATTATACCAAACCGACCGGTTACTGAGCCGTCAGTAAACAACCAAACATCCGACTTGATGCAGTATTTTTCCATCGACAACGATTCAAAGTTTTATAATGTAAGAAGTTATTTACTGAGTCGAAAGTTTTGATCATATTTGACAAGTAGTTGTAGCATTTTACAGAAGCCGAAACTTTCGTAGATTTTGGTGTAAGTTTTACAAATCTAAAAAAGTCACTGGAATCTATGTACAGGGTGACTTATAACTAGAGTTCGGGTATTCGGAGGCTGAGTTCTTTTGTGACCATTAAGGAAAGCAAGTTTGAAAAATCGTGCTGTTCATGGGCAGACATATATATTTAGTCTTACATAATGTAAGTACTCTTTTAACTAATAGGCAGAGATCGGAATAGGTAGACTATACTTACCTAATGTTCGTGGAAGTAAGTAACATAGAGTTGATAATACCTCCTGTAAAATCTCGGAATCATAAATGGAATCATGACAGTTAAAACCCGGGATTATAAAAACATGAACTGGACTTTGAGTATAATTACAAATTATTGATTTGAAGAATCAACAGAAGATAGGGTTTTGCGAATACAAAGCCATTAATTTAACAGTTGTAGTGGGTACGGAACTCTAAAAACATAATAAGATTCTTCAATATAATAATTTTGTTCAAATGTATTTAAAGCACAATGAGTAATTTGCAATTTCTTAAATCGCGGGATACAATCGTCATGTTTATGATTCCGAGATTTTAAAGGAGGTATTATCTTATCAACTCTATGTTACTTACTTCCACGAACATTAGGTAAATATAGTCTTCCTATTCCGATGTCTGCTAATCACTAGAACACTGCCGACAAACTGTACAGCAGTTTGGCAGACGATATGTGTATTTTTTTTCCATGTAACTTTCTTGAATAAATAAATTTAAAAAATCGCCACGCTTGGCAGGTGGGTTGGCGATCGCAGTGTAACTGTAGGAGGAGGTATTGGAGGGAAAATCTCTGGAATTACTGTCACGATGACGATAGTCTAGTTCTTTCACTCCTAGAAAGCTACACTACTTAAAGTGTACTTTCTATGTTGAACAAATCATAATATCTGTTGGATAGGCCTCAGGAGCAGAAGTCGAGGCAAAAGCTTGCTCTATCATATTTTGATAACTCATAAATTCAAAACAAGCTTGTAAAATAACATCGTCTATTTTGGGTCCCTAAATGATATTTAAACATAAGTAAGTAGGTTAAACATAACACTTTGACACACCAACCAACTCAGAACTCCTCTTTTAAAGTCAATTAGTACTGGTCAAATCATAAACATACACTTCTCATCAAAAGAATCGAAACACTTTCGTTTTTATTGTTTTTGTCCTAATTTTTTACAAAAGAGAATTAATTCCATGAAAAAAAAAACATTATTGTGTAGCTGGCAGTTTGGTCATTACAGTAAGAAGAAAAAAATCAAAATTCGAAATTAGAATTTCATTTGTTTATCCTATAAATGAAATTAATCACTGTTTTGAGACAAATGTGTATTTAGGGTTGGAGTACGTTTCTCGTTTAAAAACTAAAATTAGCGCTTGTCTTTAAACTTTTTGTTTCTTATTTCATTTACTGTGACTTTGGGACGTCTGAAAAAACTTTTTTTTCTAAAACATATGGATACTTCGCCCGCAGAAGCCGCCCAAGTGGTGGCATTGCTGGATTCTGGACTTAGTCAGCGTGTTGTGGCTGCAAGATTGCATCTAAGCTTATCATCTGTTCATAGAGTCTACAAACGCTATCGGGAGACTGGTTCGTTCACGCGCCGTTCAGGATCTGGCAGGAATCGGGTCACTTCTGAGCGAGATGATCGATTTATTGTAACAACCTCTTTACGAAATCGACGCCTTAACGCTTTTCAACTGCAGCAGCAGCTTCGCGTTGTACGAAGAGTAGCTGTAAGTGACTCTACAATAAGAAGAAGGTTGAAGGAACGCGGATTGGCACCGCATAAGCCAGCGAATGGGCCGAAATTAACTGCAGACCATCGAAGAGCGCGCCTTAACTTTGCACGCGAGCACCTAACTTGGTCATACCTTCAGTGGAGCAAAGTACTGTTTTCTGATGAGTGTAAAATTATGCTGTATGGTAACGACGGAAGGAACAAGGTCTACAGAAGAGATGGAGAACGCTTTGCACAATGCTGCATTGAAGAAAAGGTCAGCTATGGTGGCGGTTCGTGGACGGTTTGGGGAGGAATCAGCGCCGACGGTAAGACAGAACTTGCCTTTGTATCTGGGCCACGGCTGCCTGCACTAAACTCTCATCGGTACATCGAACAGTGTCTTGAACCTCATGTGATGCCCTATGCACATTTTATTGGCAACGACTTCATATTCATGCACGACAATGCTAGAGCTCACACCGCGGGCGTCGTACGAGATTATCTTACCGAAGTCGGTATCTCCATTATGGTATGGCCAGCAAGAAGCCCGGACATGAATCCCATTGAACATCTATGGGATGAATTAAAGAGACGAATTCGAGCAAGAGATCCAGCCCCAGAAACACTTAGCCAGCTGCAAAATGCAATCCAAGAGGAATGGGATAATATACCACAACATGTGATCGTGACTCTCATCCGATCGATGAAGAACCGTATGGAAGCAGTAATAAGAGCTCGCGGAGGGAATACAAGTTATTAAATAAACGTTTCTTACATTTTTTTTCATTTACGCGTGTTGTTTTACCCATTTCCTTCATATTCCATACAGGGTAAAAATTACTCATTATACAAAATACGAAACCTATGAAGACTTAATTTGAATTTAGAACATTAACATTAGGATTTAAAAACCTCATACTACTCACTATTAAATGACATTTTACATTTATTCCTAAATATACACATTTTTCTGATAATCCTTATCAAATCATAAACTGCGAGGTGTTTCGATTTTTTTGATGAGAAGTGTATAAAGAATTAAGTACACGATTGCATAATATTAATATTTTAACTGATATTGACTATTACAAGTAAATAGCGCCTTTGGACAAGCTTAAAAAAGGTAACCTTGAAAAATAACGATAACTTCAGAATTTATTATTTCACACATTTGGGTTTTTACTAGTTTTCAAAAAACTACGTGTTTGAACCTAAGTTAAATAACATTATTACCAAAAATTAAGTATAGTTTTAAATTTAAATTATATCGCTATTTTAATTTATTCCAAATTTATTTTACCATCTTCAAAGAGTATCAAGAAGCTATACGACAATGTGACGTTCTATCAGCGTTAAGGCGCGTATTCACTAGGCAACATTTGACGCGCAACACGTAACGCTCAACCTGTCCGGTAACGTTGCGCACAATATGAAATGAAAACGATACTTAATCGTTGCCGTTAAACATAATGAGCAACATGTTGTGGATCATGTCGCGCGTCAAATGTTGCCAAGTGGATACGCGGCTTTACGGTAACGGTTGAGAATAGTTTGGGATTGACCACGTGACATGTCAATTATACTCATTTTGAACTTCTTGACAGTTCGCATAGACTGCCAAAAGTCTGTATCGCTGACACTGACTGTCTAAGGCTGCCTTTCCACCAGAAATGTGTGAGGATGCGTAGCGAGGGATGTGTTTGTTAAGAACCAATAGAATCGCTTCATTTACCTAGCCTCGCTCAGCGCAAGCGATTCTAAGGTGCTTCAAGTTTCCATTCCTTCGTTTTACATGTCACCGGAAAAAGGCAATTTCCGTAGGAATATAAAATATCTTGAGAGATTGTAAACTCTCGATAAATTTTCGGAAAAATTGGTATGCGCGTAGTAGATGCAGTCATATTCATGAGGAGGGCTATAGGCAACTATAGCCTTTCTCATGAATGTGACTATCATATACAAAAAGAATTTTCCAAATCCGACTGGTAGTTCCAGACATTAGCGCGTTCAAACAACAAAACAAACTCTTCAGCTTTAACGTTAATTACGCGGTATGTACACGACCATACTGAGGGTTCAAAATAGATAAAATCTCGCTACGTACTAGTAGAAACAAGTTATTGAGTCATAGTAGCTTATCTTGAACAGGTCAGGAGTAGGTACCTATTGTATGTGCGTAACATCTAAAAATAATTTTAATTTGTTTATTTTAATTAGTGTCAAATGCTCATTAGAAGATCTTTGACATACGTTACAGATAGTCAGTAGTCAGAAACTCTCGGCATCAGTTTTGACAAGGGGTATCGTGTTACCCAGTAACTGGGTTTTGGAGGTTTGATGGGCAGCCGCACCATGTAAAATACTGGTACTGGGAACAGGCTAAACATACTGATTATTTAATTTTAAGAAGAGTCTAAGAGTAGCATATAATAATACTATGATCGACGCCAGGGGGGATACTCTCTATGCCCGAAGTCCGTAGTTTCGGGCTTAGTTGCCCGTTGCTGCAAATTAATGACAACACGATTTGACAGTTACTGTCAAATCGTGTTGTCATTCATTCTTAGTTCGGGTTCGGAACTAATCGTAAGTCCGTAGGTGATACGGACTAGAATACGCCCGCAACTAAGCCCGAAACTACGGACTTCGGGTTTAGAGAGTAGCCCCCCAGATACATTTGCAATAACGGTCATTGACCCACCTACATTTATTGACATACTTAATTCCGAAATCAGAAATCCTACTAATATTATAAACGTAGTTTGTAAGTATGGATGGATGTTTGTTACTCTTTCACGCAAAAACTACTGGATGGATTTTGATGAAATTTGGCACAGTGGTAGATTATAGTCTGGAATAACACATAGGATACTTTTTATCCCGGGAATATGTTCCCTTTGGATAATTTTCGACAATCAAGCGGGCGGAGCCACGGGCGGCAACTAGTAAAGACATAAAGCTGTCCTGAACCGACATATATCGTGATCCTTTTCATTTTCTAGTGATGAAAAACGATTCATAATTTATTGTCCAGGTACCTACGAAGAGGTATTAAGGAAAGGGCGATGACCGTTATTGCAAATTTATCTGGCGTCGACCAAAGCCTATATATATACTATCCCACAAAAGAGCAAAGGCGTCTTCTCAATAGAAGAAGGCACGATTTTTAAAAAGAGTTTGGAGAGACAGTAAGAAGTGACAACAATTTTAAGTTTTGTACAGAAAGAGGAAATTCACTCTCTTTTTCTCTTAAAAAAATCCCATTTATTTGTTTAGACCTAGGTATGTTGCGTAGGCTTTTGAAGTTTCATTAAAATCCGTTCATTTATTTCCAAGCTTGATTGAAATACCGTGAGTATTTAAGTATTTAGAGAAACACATACACCAATACCTACTAAACGTTTAAGGAATACTTTCATTGTGCGTACAGCTTAGGAATGGGATTCCCTGCTGGTGTCGGTCTTTCCTGATCGCTACAACCTGGGCTTCTTTAAATCTAGAGTGCACAGCCTACTTCTAGGCATGCGAGCTTCATCGTCGACCACATCATCGCTTCCCATCATGTGCGGTTTTGGTGAAACAGAAGCATAACAATATTAAAAAAAAATACACAGTCTGCGTACGATCTACGTGTTTGGTTACACAGGCAATTCGAACGTAAACTTATTTGACTTATTTACCTATCAAACATGAGCAATCATGTTATTTTTCCTGTAGTAGTACACTACAAATAACTCTTTTTGGTGTACACGATAAGGGCTCGACCCTCTGAACCCTGTTATCGTTATAGTTTCGAAAATGACTGGTCAAGTGCGTTTCGGAAGCGGGCACTAAAAGTTCCGTACAGAAGGAATGAGCATTGTTCGATGGGACGGTAATACGACACTCGTGGGGCGAGATTAGGCGTAGGACTAACGCCGTTGCGACTAATGCTTTCCGAATCACGGGTATCACACCACCAACTTAAAAAAAATAGCAGTAGCAGCCCGTGCTAGTGTGAAATTCCTAGTTGAAAAATCCGGTAATACTTTTTGCCCGACCTGGGAATCGAACCCAGAACCCCCACGTTTGGCAGTCGCGCTTACTACCAAGAGACCACGTGGTCACTATTCTAAATATTTTTTTTAAATTATTTTATTATTATTTATTTATTTCGGACAACAGTGATCCATTATGTTTATTAGTAAAAACTTACACACTATGTTAGTACATAAAATTAGGTGCAAATACACAATTAGTTAAACCATTCGAAATAAAATATTCAATTTAAATTACAATTTCATAAAATTATTATTAGAATTAATTAAATTTCTTGATATTATGTGTAATTATAATCCATAGAAACACTGATCCTGTGATAACTGATTTTACCTATTTACAGCTGTTCAAAAGATTGGTATGGCCCCGTAAAACAAGACTGGTAGACAGAGGGGCGGCGCAAGCTTACTAAAAGGGCCCAACAGAGCGCCCTTAGACAACAGAACCCTAAAAACGATTACGTAGTCCACCGATACCTTATCGAATAGTTTTCGAAAACAGTTTTAAAAATATTCCGATAACAAGTACCTAATGAGAGATAAGAGCGAACTATGACAGATAACGCGACTAGTTTTCGACTATTTGACAAAATATTTTTGGTGTGAAATAGATTTTTATCGAAGTAATAATTTTCTGGGGCCTTTCGTGTATTTTAGGATTTTGGGTGTAGTAGGTATTTTTGTGTCTCTTCTTCCGCTCTGGGTGGAGCGGAAGGGCGTGTCAGACTCTTACTGACTAACCCATCCGTGTTTCTTTTAAAGCCCTTTGCGTTCCAGGGTCGCGGTGACACTTTCGAACAAATTCCGCAACCCTGGCTCTAGAAGGTCTACAGAATACATTTTTAAAGTTTGCGTGGATGGCTAAATCCGAAACTATGAGGAATATCGAAAAACATTGAAAGGAGTCTCGAGCCCGAATTTGATGAAAACTAAAACTACATTATTGGATTTTTGCAAAATCGGTTTTCCTAGTCAGGAATCGTAACGGTTGCTTTTGAAAAAAAAAACACCCTGTATTATTACACCATCCGAAAGTGTCGCTAATAAGGATCAAATTTTGGGAAGTAATAACATATGGCAAATTAAAGGAAAGTGATAATTTTTAACAAACACGATTTCTGGCTAGGAAAACCGATTTTTCAAAAATCCAATAATGCTTTTAGTTTTCATCAAAATCGGGCCCTCGAAATTAGTGCAATTTTATCACAAATTTAAAAACGCCGTCAACACCGCTATTTTTTGAGATGTTTAGCAATTTTTTTAACTGCATCTTGTCTGCTCTTTAGGTTCCGCCATATTGAATTGAAGCTATCCAGTACAAACGACATTTTGTGACAAGGATAGAAAAATAACTTCAAAAGCGTATAACTTCTCTATTTTCCACCAATTTTGTTTATTCTTTCACCAATCGTACTGTTTTAATACCATCTATCAAATAAATATCTTAAATATATAAAAACGAATCCCCATTTCCCTTGGTCACGGCAGCACGCGTGAACGGCTGGACCAATTTCGCTAATTCCTTTACTGTTGTGTTTTTATTGTCAGAAGTTGCTTATAAAAAAAAAAATTGAAAAAAAAATGTACATCTGGGCGAAGCTGGAGCGGACCACTAGGTAGTTCATTTATAAAGATTTTTCATAGTAGTCGAATATCCTTCTCAAAAGTGCCTATAAATGGTCTGTTTGAAATAAACGAATTTGATTTGATTTGTTGGCTAAATGTCTAAGAATCAAAGTAATATCCAAAGTGATGTTAATATCAGTCCAATTGCATCATAATTTCCGAGCTACTGCGCACAATGAATGGCGAAAGACGGTCAATACTACTTTCAAATCAAATGTACCATACATAATAGTGTATTTGAGTGGATTCGTTTTTATTACATTTCTCAAAACCAACAAAACGCTATTACTAAGCCTTCACTATCCGTCCCTCCCTCCCTCTGTCAGCGGGCTTATCTCATGAACAGTAAATATCTAGATATCGCACACCTAGATCTAAAGGGAACTAACTCAAAAATAGAGATTTTTTAGTTATGCATCATCTGCCTAGCCTTTTCCCAACTATATTGGGGTCGGCTTCCAGTCAAACCGGATTCAGCTGGATACCAGTATTTTACGTGGAGCAGCTGCCTACCAGACCTCCAAAACCCATTAACTGGGTAAAACGGTACTCCTTGGCAAGACTGGTGTCAGATTATCTGGCTTCTGACCATCCGTAACGACTGCCAAAGATCTACAAATGACAGCCGGAACCAACGGCTTAACGTGCTTTCCGAGGCACGGAGGAGCCTCGGTATGTTAAGATGGTCACCCATCCACAGACCAACCTCGGCAAGCGTTGCTTAACCTTGAAGATTGACCCGTGCGGCTGTTATTATTTAGCCACGAGCTCCCGTGATTTTTTAGTTATGTACTCCATGGAATTCCTTATCTCAATACTTACCCAACAAACATTTAAACATATCTCCACCACTCGACGCTGGATGGTTAAATTCACCAACACGGTCTGAATTTAAAATAATAAAGCAAATATGCATACGTTGTTAAGCAACAGGGTAATAACTACAAAAATCCAATTTCCAGCTCCAAAACCTCATTAACATAAGATTCTTACAATATCTTTCTTCTAGCTGCATAAAAGCATAAATCTATACAGAAAACTCCTGCAGTGCACAGGGACACAGTAATCAGTTTTAGGCTTTTCTGAAAAAAGTGCTTTTTTGAGTTAACCCTGTTTAGATCTAGGTGTGCGATATGTTCACAGAATGTATTTCTATTTCCACTATTACATACAACCAATCATAAAATAAACTAAAAAATCAAAGGGGGTATACAAGACACGTGATTTTATCGCTTTACATTACGGAACCCTTCGTGTGCAAGTCCAACTCGCACTTGACCGGTTTTTCGAGACAGTTACCGTCACAAGTTACAATACTGCATACCCTACTTGTCTTCATACACGCTTTTCTATGAACACGAGTGTCTTAACGACATTCTTTTTCAAACCAGGTCGAAATCCCACCCAGTTTTTCTAGCCACTAATACTGAGAAGTTGAATTAGGCTAACAACGGCATACTTTCCGCATTGAACTGCGTTTTTTCTCCGCATTCGTATATTTTCTCAGAAATGTCGCAAGCGCAAACGTAGAACGTGTCTAGTACAATTTTCTTACGAGTTGTTGGCTGTTGCACTTTCATTATTTCTATGAAATGACGTAAAAACTAATAACTTCGATGTGGAACGTACGGTCTAGCTTGGGAGACATTGCAATCAAAGAAAAATGGGCCTTATTATTATACTAGCTTTTGCCCACGACTTCGAATATATCCCGTTTTTTCCCGTTCCCGTAGGATTTTCCCGTTCCTATATAGCCTATAACATTCCTCATGATGAATGTGGCTATCATGTACAAAAATAATTTTCCAAATCCGACTGGAAGTTCCAGAGATTAGTGCGTTCAAATAAACAAACAAGCTATTCAGCTTTATTATTAGTATAGATGATATTGTGGATATGTGATATTGTGGAGTTATAAAAAAAAAGGGAAGGAAAGGGATGATAATAATCCTGGGGATCGAAATTCGGTCTCAGTAGCCAACTTCACGTCTCGACAATGTAGCGAAGTACGTAGCCAAACACAGGTTCACTGTTCCTTTACTCACATAGTCAGAATCGAGCGGGGCGAGTTCAGAGGCCCTACTTGCTGGGGAGTTTGTTGCGCCACTTCTTCTTCCCAGCTAAAACACTAGGAAGTGGTGACGGGCGAGCGCTTTGGGGGACTGTTTTTATGTAGAACTTTGACGTTCAAAAAGTGCTGGCACTCAGCCTAATTTGAATAAATCACTTTTGTTTTTTTTTTAATTTTGATTTTATTTGACTATGAAGTCTTGAAACGATCATGATTCCGCTCTAAGAGGGAGACGGAGCTTTAAATAGCGAATAGCATTGTCCCGTTTACATCTTCGGAATTGGATGGCATTAGCACGTCATAGTAGGGCTGCAGATGCACGACCAACATTCCACCATCAACTTCCAAACTCCAGGCTGTTACTGCAAAATTCCTAAGCGTAAAATCCAAAAGCACATTGGAATCGGATCCGAGAACCATAGCAGTCACGAGACCAATGAGGCAGTAAAAAGGATGATTATATGGAGAATTTAATAACAACCTTGAATCTGACAGAGCAAGAGAAATACATGGCACATGTCTGTTAAGATTGCAAATAATATTACTATCCCAACTTAAGAAACAGATGCTGGGAAAAAAACAGCTAGGCTGGAGTGGGAGTGGGCTGGCCAAGCACAAATGCAACCAGACTGGTGGGCAAAGATCGTTACTCACTGGACGCCTGTATGGCATGAGAACGAGGAAATATATATTACCTGACACTCTGAATAAAATTCCTAAAAATGTGCAGTCAAATATTGTCACTAGTACATGTATATAAAAAATGTAAATTTACCTTAAAAAAATATTATATTAGTGGTGACGTGACGTTTGAAGTAGGTATAAGTTTACCTCTATAGCTTGCTTTCTCCACTTTGTCACATAAACCTTCAAAGGTTTTAGACAAATGTTATGTTTCTACCAATAGTGTAAATTAATGTATTGAAAAAAATAAACAAAAAAAAAAGCAAAGACGTCTTTGAGGTCGACCGGGGCGTCCTGCCGCTCTATTCTGTCAACATCTCACCATGTACGCTTAGGTGGAGTGAACGATAAGTGAGCTGTCAGTCCATCTTGTTTGTATGGTTTGACAGCTCACTTGTTGTTCAATTCACCTAAGTTTTCACTTCGACATGTTTACAGAATCGCACTGCTGATGTTTGCGTGACAAAGTTGTTCAGAGATCGTCAAAGACAAGGTTTGGAAGGAGCAAGGGGAGGCCTTTGCCCAGCTGTGGGACACAATGGAAGGCTTAAGAAAAAACTGCTTTCTCCGTTTCTCTATGTCTAATCAAGTGTACCTCAGTATATTTGTTTACAAAAACTTACGTCAATAACATAATCATTACCGTGAATAGAAACGATTAGATATACGTCTGCTAACTTATTCAATACGAGCAAGATAACGCAATCAAATGTTACACAAAAATATTTGTTTTTTGACAACAGACGTCAGATCTGAACATTGGACGAGGCAAAAAAATGGGAAAGACGTAGTTTCGGACTAAATAATAAAAGAAGTGAATCTGCAATCTGGGTTTTTTTAATCTTGTAGTCTATGCTTGTAATGGCTGTTCATTATAAGCGAACTTAAGTAACTAGTTATAGCTAACTATACTTCCATGACACTACGTAAGGTATAAGTAATTAAGCACTAATGACCATAACCATACCATACTTTTGCACTCTCTGCTCTTTCAGGTTCTCTCATAGTTCGATGGGACGGCAGTCAGACACGCGCCGGGGAAATACGGAGCTATACATAGCAAATAGCAATTCCCACGTGCAGGACCAGTGGCTTTATGTGCTTGCCATCAATCACTCCACCAATTTATAAACTACTGAGAAATTCATTTTATGTAAATAAATAGTACATGTAAGACAACCTGCAGTACTGACTCTCTTTAAGTGAAGAGGCCGCCCATTGAGTAACCCTTTATGATGTTTCTTGTACACCTAAGACAACCTGCAGTACTGACTCTCTTTTAGCGAAAAGGCCGCCCATTGAGTAACCTTTTATGATGTTTCGTTTACACCTAAGACAACCTGCAGTACTGACTCTCTTGTAACGAAGAGGCCGCCCATTGAGTAACCCTTATGATGTTTCTTGTACACCTAAGACAACCTGCAGTACTAACTCTCTTTTAGCGAAGAGGCCGCCCATTGAGTAACCCTTTATGATGTTTCTTGTACACCTAAGACAACCTGCAGTACTGACTCTCTTTTAGCGAAAAGGCCGCCCATTGAGTAACCTTTTATGATGTTTCGTTTACACCTAAGACAACCTGCAGTACTGACTCTCTTGTAACGAAGAGGCCGCCCATTGAGTAATCCTTTACGATGTTTCTTGTACACCTAAGAAAACTTGCAGTACTGACTCTCTTTTAGCGAAGAGGCCGCCCACTGAGTAACCCTTTATGATTAAGACAACCTGCAGTACTGACTCTTTTAGCGAAGAGGCCGCCCATTGAGTAACCCATTAAGATGTTTCTTGTACACCTAAGACAACCTGCAGTACTGACTCTCTTTAAGTGAAGAGGCCGCCCACTGAGTAACCCTTTATGATTAAGACAACCTGCAGTACTGACTCTCTTTTAGCGAAGAGGCCGCCCATTGAGTAACCCTTTATGATGTTTCTTGTACACCTAAGACAACCTGCAGTACTGACTCTCTTTAAGTGAAGAGGCCGCCCATTGAGTAACCCTTTTTGATGTTTCTTGTACACCTAAGACAACCTGCAGTACTGACTCTCTTTTAACGAAGAGGCCGCCCATTGGGTAACCCTTTATGATTAAGACAACCTGCAGTACTGACTCTCTTTTAGCGAAGAGGCCGCCCATTGAGTAACCCTTTATGATGTTTCTTGTACACCTAAGACAACCTGCAGTACTGACTCTCTTTTAGCGAAGAGGCCGCCCATTGAGTTACCCTTTACGATGTTTCTTGTACACCTAAGAAAACTTGCAGTACTGACTCTCTTTTAGCGAAGAGGCCGCCCACCGAGTAACCATTTATGATTAAGACAACCTGCAGTACTGACTCTCTTTTAGCGAAGAGGCCGCCCACTGAGTAACCATTTATGATTAAGACAACCTGCAGTACTGACTCTCTTTTAGCGAAAAGGCCGCCCATTGAGTAACCCTTTATGATGTTTCTTGTATACCTAAGACAACCTGCAGTACCGACTCTCTTTTAGCGAAGAGGCCGCCCCGATGGGCGGCCTTTTCGCTAAAAGAGAGTCAGTACTGCATGTTTCATCGTCTATTTTTTCTGTAACTTATATGGTGTACAATTGTACAAACGCCAGCACATCAAGCTACCCGAAACTGTAAAATTTTCCAAATCAACCTTGAACCTAATGCTTTAGCGATTAAGTTGAAAATCTAATAAAGAAAATTGACAGATTGTTGTAGCTCGATGTGCTGGCGTCTGTACTTATTTAAGAGTATTCTATTCTCAAGACTCCATTCATCTTTTCCCTCTCTCTATCCATGTCACATTGCAAAAATAACTATAAAATTGTACTGATAATATGATATGAATGAGACGAGAAGTCACGTAGCTTTTCAAGGTCTGCGTAACCTTTCAGATACCAAAAGCCAGCCAACGAAAAAAAATTTGTTTGCGTTGATAACACCTCGGGCACTTGTTTCTTAACGAGTGTGCAATACACATTTCACAATCTTTGGCTTTGGGGATGTTGAAAAGTATACCACGGGAACAATTTTTTTTTACTCATGGTAAATCATCAAATGACTCCTGCTCGGGGTGGAGCTGAAGGGACTGTCAGACTCCAGACTTAAAACCCATCCATTTTCCTCGAAATGCCTTTTGCGAATGCCGCGGTAACTCATCATCTGCCTTACCTTTTCCCAACTACATTGGGGTCGGCTCCCAGTCAAACCGGATTCAGTTGAATACCAGTGTTTTACGTGGAGCGGCTGCCTACCAGACCTCCACAACCCATTAACTGGGGTACCTCTTTCGGACAAATTCCGCAACCCTGGTAGAAAATCATACTACTAGCATAAAAGTCATGTTAGTCAATCCAAGATCATCATAGGCAGATGATCATGTATTATCTTGAGAGCTTTTTCCTTTTTAGCTTTTTTTTTTAATCCTGTTTGACGACCCCGATGGTCGTCAATCAGGATTCATCTGAACCTGCTGAACTTTACGTGGAGCGACTGTTTACCTGGCTGTCAGTACAAGGTAACACGGTACTTCTTGACAAGGCTGGTGTCAGATGTTCTGGCTTCTGACAATCCATAACGACTGCCAAAGATCTACAAATGACCGGCTTAACGTGCTTTCCGAGGCACAGAGGAGTCTCGGTATGTTAAAATGGTCACCCATCCACAACCTGACCTCGGCAAGCGTTGCTCAACTTTGAAGATAAACCCGCGTGGCTGTTATTATTTAGCCAAGAGCTCTAATTCAAGATAATACAATATTTACTACATCTAAGTTAGTGTTGGTACTTATAACTAGCAGAAACATAACATTTACTATTTATTATACGCCACAGTGGCATGTAGGTGTTACCGGAAAATTGCAGACTCCGTAAGATCGTAATAAATCTTGATAACATTATAATTTCTCGATATATTATGAAAAAATCGTTCTAAACAATAAATCCCATCCAAATACAATAATTTCCATGTCTTTATTAGAAAAAATAGTTTACAATTTCACGCGATATTTTACAATCTTACGGCGTTTGCCATTTTCCGGTGACAAAGGCATATCAAACACTTAGTATGCTTTTGCCTGCCCGCATCGTTTTCAGGATGCTTTTGGGGCTGGTGCATACCCTGCGCATGATGGAGGCGCATCGCTTGCCCATGATGACGTGAATTGAAAATCAAATACCGCCTCACCATATTTAAGAAAGAAAAACGATAATGATGTTTCTTTGTTGACGGTGATTTTGACAAAAAAAAAGTAGGTACAAACACAATATGTTAAATGGCAAATATTTTCAAAATACCTTGGCCCTCGATATCTTAATGGGCTATTAACAATTTATTTGTCCGATAACAGTTCATAACCTACCCCACTGTTATTCAAAATTAAACGAAAATAAAAAGATAAAATTAAAATAACCTCTCCACGGTCAAAATGATAGGACATCCAAATCAAAAGGTTTGTTGTCGAACCAACGTGCTCGATAGCGCACGTTTTGTTTTGATTTTTTATATATCAATGTAAAAAAAATGTGAATGACTGTGTAACAATTCCACTTCAAAATTGAGTGAATTCTTGAAACTAAGAAAGCATGTTTTGAGAATCAATCGCTCTTCATTTACCTAGCCATTTCTCAACTATACTAGAGTTGGCTGCCAGTGTAAACAGACACACCGAACACCAGTATTTTACATGGAGCTACTGCCTATCCAACCGGTGATATAGACCGAGACGTAACGCACCGGATCAACTCAGGATGGATGAAATGGCGACAGGTCACTGGAACAACTTGCGACCCACGGATGCCCATCCAGTTAAAGGGCAAAATCTATAAGTCCGTGATAAGACCTGTCGTACTGTATGGATCAGAATGTTGGGCTGTGAAAAAGACGGATGAGAAAAGATTACATGTTGACATTGATGTGTGGAGTATCAAGAATGGATAAAGTGAGGAATGAGTTCATTAGAGGTAGCTTAAAAGCGGCGCCAGTAACGGAAAAGTTAAAAGGGAACCGCTTATCTTGGTATGGTTATGTGAAGAGGAGGGTTGAAATGCACGTAACTAAAAGAGTTATGAATATAAATGTTGATGGATGGACAGGGAGAGGGAGGCCAAAGAAAAGATGGATGGATTGTGTTAGGAGTGATATGAAAGAAAAGGGAGTTAGTGATAGCGTGACGGCTGACAGGACAGAATGGAAGAAAAAAACGTGTTGCGCCGACCCCAAGTAACATGGATAAGGGCAGAAAGATGATGATGATGACTGCCTATCTGACCTCCACAACCCAGTTACTGGGTAACACGATACCCCTTGGTCGATACCATAACGACTTTCAAAGATCGTCAAAGACAGCCGGGACCAACTAATTAACGTGTTTGAGGCACGGAGGAGTCTCGGTATGGATGGGTCACCCATCCAGAGACCAATCTCGGCAAGTGTTGTCTACCCTAAACGATGCCATTGTTTAGAACGAGCTCCTATTCCTCCACCTTCGTTCAGTACCCGCAAGAAGTTAGTATACCGACTATAGCAAATCAAGTGGAATGCGTAAAAGTAAAATTTCAAAACGCATTAATACATCAATCAGTAAAACGCTTGTGTATTCATGCAAAACCGACGCGCAGCCATTGTATGCCAACTGTCGATACTGTGGTAGAATAACACATACTTATTTGAGTGAGATTGCATACGGTTAAACTCAGGCACATGATTTGAGATTTATATAGGCTGAAAGTTAAGACTTTCAACAGTTCTATGGCGTCGTCGATGGTTGTGCAAAAGTCACTTTGGCTGCATGGGTTAGACCACAGAGGACATAGCCATTAGAGATCGAGTTTGCGATACAGCAACGCATCGACACCGTGCAGGAGTGTCCATTTTACCTCAATGTGTACCGACCAACATCTTTGTGCAAGGCGCGTTAATAAGTTGGTAGCGAGATACGAGAAACAGGTTCCTTAGGTTCTCTCATATCACCACTATCCTCAGAATATTGAACTTCAACTGCCTAGCCTTTTTCCAACTATATCGGGTTCGGCTTCTAGTCAAACCGTAATCAGCTGAATACCAGTATTTTGCGTGGAACGGCTGCCTACCAGACCTTCACAACTCATTAATTGTGTAACACTGTACTTCTTGGCAAGACTGGAGTCAGATTTTATGGCTTCTGATAAATCAGTAACGACTGCCAAAGATCTACAAATGACAGCCGGGGCCGGGCTTAACGTGCTTTCCGAGGCACGGAGGAGTCTCGGTATGTTAAGATGGTCACCCAACCAAGGACCGGCCTTGGCAAGCGTTGCTTAACCTTGAACATCGACCCGTGCGGCTGTTATTATTTAGCCTCGAGGAGCTCGTGGCACACGACCTCACAAGAGTCGACGGTCCAAGGTGGACCGATGTCTTGGCAAAGGCATAGGAAAGCCGCTGGATGCGAGAAGCACTTGACCAGTCGCTGTGGCGAAACTTGGGGGAGGCCCATGTTCAGCAATGGACATCTTCCGGCTGAAATGATGGTGATGATGACACGAGTCGATTAATAGCGGGGCCGTATGTCCAATGGGCTCATGGAGGTTTTATAATTTGAGCCTAAGCCTAAGAGCTCAAGGGAGAATGGTGACACTAAAGTGTCGCAATTAAATATCAATTTCCGATATTAAAGGTATCATTGGCAACGAATTCCTTACACGACTCCTCACGAAGCGGACACTTATCAGGCTTCTGCTGAGCTTAGCTGGATGGCGACAAAATTTTGATGACGTTATTACGTTTATAACCCTTAAACAGTCGGCCTATTCTGTAAATATCTCACCGTGAACACGTAGGCAGGGTGAGCGAATGTTAATGTTATTCTTTCATATTTGAGTGGATTGACAGCTCACTTCACCTAAGTTTCGATGGTGAGATTTCAGAATAACACTACACTTTTATAGCAGTATCAGCAATCAGTAGCGTTCTCTATGTCCTTCAAGGTGCAGGTACGAAAGTCAAAAATTATACCACGGGAATAATTTAATGGATGGATGAGGTCTACGAGGAAACGGTCGTGCCCAGATGCCTCTTCATTCTTGATTTAAAAGCGAGGTGACACTGGCTCATGGACGAGAGTTCTATACTTTGGCTGTGCGCATAGTAAATGTTTTGCTGTTAGTACGACTAATCGGCATGTCAACTCAGTGCGGATGATACTCTGCAGTACATGTGGGAGTACGATGTAGTATTGACGTTTTACAGTAAATTTGAGTGTAGTGCCCCCCCCCCTGTCCAAAACATGGACTACTTGTTGGAGAGCCCTAAGTGCCCTTACACCTGCACCATTGAGGACTAAATGAATGCCACAGATACCGGCGCTAACGTGGTCACAAACTGTTTAACCTTTTGAACGCCATTGTCACGTATCCATGACACGCAAGCGCGTGCCCTGTACGCCAAACGTCACACATATGTGACAAAAAGTACGGCGAATTTGTGGCTTGGCGTCGGGGGCACGCCAGATGCGTTTATGCTCTGGCATTCAAAATGTTAAGGGTCACTATCGACTCAATAACAACCAGAAGGTAGCACAATAGTATATGTAGATGATAGTAAGGTTGTGGAGCTCTTGCGCACAGTTGCCGAAGTACAGTGTACAGAAAAATGTCTTGTAAAAGTTAGCTATTTGCTTCAACGTAATTCAACACGGCTCATACTAGAAGTTATCCAATTAAAAAAAATAAAAATGTCAGTACCTAAGTAATATTTATGAGTTAAACAAGTATTAGATACTAAGTTGTATCCCGTGACTTTCCTTGTGCGTTCCCTAAGCTGGTTTAGAAACCGCTAGACGAGAGCCAGAGTCCAGAAAAGTCAGTAATACAAGTTATAGTTTCACCGTATGTTTTGAGATGACGGGGTCTTAGTCTGGCGTGGTATCAAAGTTAAAGATTGTCATAACATATCACATACCTCGAATTTATTGGTGTTTCAGTTGATATTTATTGGTAGGGGGCTATTAATAGGTAGGTAAGAGTCTATTGCCTTTTAAAATATCTCAAATCTAGGCTGAACAACAACTAAGTCGTTAGAAATAAAAAAAAACAAAAACACTGTAATTTGGGGATTAAAATCAGCCTAATCTATACTTATATTATAAAGAGGAAAGATTTGTATTTTTGTATGTAACGAATAAACTTAAAAACTACTGGACCGATTAAAAAAAATCTTTCAGCAATGGATAGCTACATTATCAGCGAGTCACGCGGGTGAAACCGCGTGACGTCCGCTAGTGTTTATAAAACCTTATTGTGAAAACTTAGACGTGATGTGTCACAGGCAGGGTCATCATTACATCTAGGTGCCGGTGAGAATCATCATCAAAACAGAGACATTTTTAAAAAATTGAACCGAACTAAAATAAATATGAGACAGCCAAAAAAAACGAAATCAATGTGGCTACAAACCTCATCCCTATTTCTGTTTTGGAATGATGCTTACAGAATATCAATATTACACATCCACCTATGACCAATCCCAAAGACTACCGACTTGTCTTACTGATCAACCTGCCTACTGCAAGCTACCTCGCTCGTTTTTGTCCGATCCACTCTACGTTGCATTTACAATTCAATGGTAAGACAAAAAGCGGTTGCAGTCGACTGCTTGTGTGCCAAGTCTTGAGGCCTAGTTAGAAATGGCGGTGGCTTAGGTGGAATTCAACACCATGGGATACTTGAGCGCATAGCATTGCATCGACCTGTGACAATCGTTATGGGTACCGAAAATGTGTGGGGAGTCTTTGTTTCCTGATAGCTACAGCCTGAGGGTCTTTAACCTTTTGCACAAGCAAGCGCGTGTCCTGTACGCCAAACGACACAAATATGTGACAAAATGTACGGCGAATTTGTGGCTTGCCGTTGGGGGCATGCCGATGCGATGATGCTTTGGCGTTCAAAGGTTAAGTCAAGAGTGTATAGGTTACTTCTAGGCAAGCATGCTCGATCGTCGACCACATCATCGTTTTCCATCAGAGCGTATAATAATAATAAAGAAAAACATTCGGGGCAGTCTTTTGGGGACTGCCGATAGAAGTGGAAACTAAGCGAAAGCTAAAGCGTTCGGTGACGATCACGCGAGTTCCATGATTTTTGTTCACCCAAAAAGTGCTCAACGCGCCTAAAGAAGGTTTCACTTATAAAAAAAAATCAATTTTACTATTATTGTAGTAGACAGCTGCATCCAGTCTGACCGGAAGCCGACCCCACATACTTGCGGAGGCCAGGCAGATTAATTGATTTACGTGAAATGCAACGACATTCGTACTTGGTAAGGATACCGGAGTACATGGCAGCAATACTGTTGTTTCGAATTTCGATTCAGCAATTCTGTTCTTCTTATGGCCTGTTTCACCAACATCATTAAATTTCTGGTTAACTTATACGGTGAATGAATTCATGTATTTTTTTTTTAAGGTTGGGACATCATTAAATGACTTCTTCCGCTCTAGGCGGAGCGGAAGGGAGTGTCAGACTCTTACTGACTAAAACCATCAGGTTCATTGCGGAATTTGTTCGAAAGAGTTACAGCGGCTCTACGGAACCCTAAAAAAGATCGAACATGTGACATTTTGGTAGCGCATGTCAATTATCAAATAATATTTTTATAGCATAGGTATATAACAGTATTTAGAGTTTAGAGTGGAGGGCAATTGCCTCCAGTTATGTAGGTTTATGACTAACCAGTACTAGGGAGGGTCGTCCATGGCGACTATATGTAGCGACTAGCTTAAGCCCGCAACTTTGTACGCGCATATTACTTTTTTTTTATTTTTTTATTTAATATGGGTTTGCTCTTGACTCTAGTCTAGGTCATAGATGACAGAGACAAAGTCGACGATGGAGCGAGCTTGCTAGCTCCTGTTCCCGTATAGCCTATAACATTTCTCATAAATGTGGCTATCATATACAAACAGATTTTTCCAAATCCGACTGGTAGTTCCAGAGATTAGTGCGTTCAGACAAACAATCAAACTCTTCAGCCTCATTATATCAGTATAGTATAGATTTAATTGCAAAAGGATCGCGAGTAACACAGTCACGATGCTGTCGCTGGTCATACCTTCAATCACGTTACTACTATTCTGCATCGCTACTATCGCGAAAAAGGAACGATACAGACGCGATGCAACATCGATACAGTCGTGCGTTGTAGTGACTTCCTGTGAAAGCGTATTGACGCTGTTGATTTTATAGATGCAGTCGCGCGTTAGTAGCGTTGTAGCATCAACACAACCGCGCGTTTGCTTTGATGAAGTTGAAAATGCAACAAGCAGCCAAAAAATGAGTATTCGTATGCATTCCACTTCCTTCTTTGACAAATCTTTCAGTATACAAGCACCTCGTTTGTAGAATGCATTACCCATAGAAGTGAGGCATGCCCGCTACCAGCATTTAAAAGAATGGTGAAGGAGCATTACCCTTTCACTTTAATTTTTCCGCTCCTGTCTCAATTATATGTTTGATATTTATTAGGACATACATTGGTATTGTATTTATGTATTATTATATCTAATTAGTATTGTTTAAAACGTTTGTACACTGACAGCCCTAAATCTATCTCCCTTCTTTCAATCCATCCAAATGTTGTCTGGAAGAGATTGCCTTGTGCTATATGACCGCCCATTGTACACTTATTTTATGTTTGATTGTCCTTATTATGAGGTGTACAATAAAGTATATAATAAATAAAGTACCAAAGCAGCAGGGCGTTACTGAAACGACCTACTGAATCGATGCAAAAAGTCGTCGTGGACGTCCTACCTAGGCTTCAGTCTCATTAAATGCACATAATGCAATATAAACAGTTTTTACAAAAACAATTTAAGTAAAAAGTATTACTTTGCCTTTTCCATTATCAATTCGGACACAATATTATTCTATCAGCTCATTCCCAAGTTATCAACCCAAAGTTGCGCATACGCATACGACCCACAGACGGAAGTGACAACACTGCGTCATTTATTCAAATTATTTAATGAGTTCGTATTTCAAATTTGAAAGAATTCGCCCGCCGTATTGTCACGGTATAGATACATATATAATGATGTCACCGGAAAATTGCAAACTCCGTAAGATTGTAATAAATATTGATTAGATTATTATTTCTCGATATATAATGAAAAAATTGTTTTCTATACAATAATTCTCATCCAAATTCAATAGTTTCCGATATATCCGTGTCTTATTTAAAAAAATTGTTTACTATTTCACGCGATATTTTACATACAATCTTACGATTTTTGCCATTTTACGGTGACATTTATATATGTCACCGGAAAATTGCAGACTCCATAAGATTGTAATAAATCTTTAACAGATTATAATTTCTCGATATATTATGAAAAAATCGCTTTGTATATATAATAAATCCCATCCAAATTCAATAGTCCCCGATATATCCGTGTCTTATTTAGAAAAAATTGTTTACAATTTCACGCGATATTTTACAATCTTACGGCGTTTGCCATTTTCCGTTGACATATATACTGTTCTCCCGATGAAGTCTCATAATTATCATCTTCGTACGTTAATACTTTATGATGACGCATCTCAAAAGAACGAAAAAGTATAATAACAGATTGCATTCGATTTTAAATATTTACTACATTATTATTTCAAACACTAGCTTTTTGCGACAACACTCTCAAGGCCTATCGAAGGCACCATCCACTTTGGCCCTCACACTTAGAATTTCTTACGTTTTCGGAGGAGCATTCCCTAAACTGGTATTCCCAAACAGCCGTCACCCGGACTGGAATCTATAGACCATGCAAATATTTCTTCCATGCGGGATGCAACCCGAGACCCTAAGCTCAGTCACATTGCCAACCAAACCAACAAGATAAAGAATGTGTCTATGTAGAGTCGTATTCTAGAACAAGTTAAATAAAAACGTCGTCAGAATAAACCTACATTTAAACTGTTATTATTACAAAATATTACTTTAAAACTTCTAAGATCTTGTCAACAACTTTCATTTAGGTGCTCCCACTCTTGTCTAGCAGAACGACTTTCATAAGCGGGGCGGACTATTTTGTTTCGATAAATTTTATATGTACTTACAACAAAAGTTTTTTTAAATAATATATTACCTGTTTAAATTTAAAATAAAAACTAGTGATAACACCCAAAGCGGAAGGAGTCATTTGATGATTTACCATCCTTAAAAAAAGCCCTTGGGTCACGCGAAGTTCTTTAAATATGCATGAGCACTCGGACCCCACTGTCCAAAAGTTTTCTCCTTAGGTACCCCTTTTGGATAGTGTCAGAAACTAACTAACTAACCCGCATTGAGAAATCGTAATGATACTCGTTTCGTTAAAAACTCTCTTATTAAGGCCTTTAGGATTATGAAGTAAAACAATCTTAATTCCGGTATGAGCGAGAGACGGAGATATACAGGAAGCATATCACTGTACCTTTGCTAAGACAGAATCATGATGTCAAAAGTCAAAGTCAAAACATTTATTTCAAATAAACCATCATCAGGTACTTTTGAATTGTCCAAGTCAGTCCGTCAAAAACATGAAGCTATTTGCACGATATTGGGACTTCGTAGTACTGCTGAAGTAATGCCTAGAGCAGGACAGCATCAATTTGGTATTACTTTAGAACCATCTTCTTGTTGCTCGCTCCGCTATCTCTTATGATCATAACCGCTTCCTTAGAAACTTTTCCATTGCAGCGTAACTTTCAAAGTCCGAGTCCCGTTACCATGACTTGCGGAACGATGTAGTGTTTTTAAATTAATAATTATATTTACGTTAATGGTGTTTTAAATGGGTTAGAAGCTCATTTAGGGTTTTCAAAGGTATTTGGGAAGTAGTTCGGAGTTTTCTCGCAGTAAATATGATTGGATCTAAAGATACTGGAATAAACAAAACAGCCTCAACAACAAACATCTTGCCAAAGGCTGTCGTGTTACCCAGTTAATAGATTTTGGGGGTCGATAGGCAGCTTCTCCATGTCAAATACTGGTATTCAATTGCAGCCAGTTGGGACTGGAACTAGTGAAAACCGCGCAAAATATTTGGTTAAATGCTAGCAAGATGTATAGAATTGGTTTAGGGGGTGAGGTCTCGTTATAAAACGTTTATAGTAAATAATTTTATGATTCTACTAGCACTTCGCTCGCGCGGTACTACGTACTTACTTTCCTTTACAATCTTAAAAAAAGGGCGTTTAACCTTTTGAACGCCATTGTCACATATACATGACAAGCAAGCGCGTGCCCTGTACGCCAAACGTCACAAATATGTGACAAAAAGTACGGCGAATGAATGGCTTAGCGTCGAGAAAGATTAAGTTTACCCTTTAGAGGGATTAGAGAGGGTGTTAAAGTTAGGTAGTAAATGAAAAATAATGATCATAATTATTCAAACAAACCAGATCAGATCAAACATGATCTGAAGATAAGACTTGTCCCAGAACCCTAAAATATCCTGGGATTAAGCAAGATCAAAAATAAGTCTTCATGACCAAACTTTAGTCATGGCGGATGGCAGCCAAATTAACCGGACCCCGATATTGGCTTGTCATGATAGTGCAGAAATGTGAGCGCAAACAAAGATGCATTCTCTCTCCCTTTAAGGCGGAGACGCACCTGCGATATCTTTGGTAGATATTGCAGGTGAAATTTAACCATCATAATATATATAGCCTGCTTGCTTGAGCAATTGGAGATGTAAAATATTGTTATTTTGTAGTTATAAGGTATCTCGGTTTGTACTGTCTCAGTCAGTACTTCCAAGTACTGATTCACAAAAACCAAACTCGTGCGAAGGGCAAAGGAGCTAATCATAATTTTCAGGGGTCATTTAACATGTGCAAAAACAGTCTTACAGTTTTATCAATAAATAAATCGAAAAGCTAAGTATTTTCTTCATTCTTATCAAAATTGTAGGCTCACTAATTTCGGAGAAATACGGGGTAAAATTTCTTTTTTCCATTAGGACGTGTTGAACCCTAAAATATTTCACTGATAACTAATAAAATGATAAAACGAGAACACGCGGATGAAATCGGGGGCAGCAGCTACTCACATATTCAAAAAGATTTTCTATATGTTCTCACTCTCAGCATGTGAAAAATGTCACACATATAAAATAAAAATATTATTCAATCGCCACAAATACTACGACATAACACACACACAAACATACATACAATTAAACATTCCATACATACAAGCTGCCATCAAAACTGTGCTAACCACTAACCATGAAATGATTCACAGATTATATTTTCGAATTCATAACGTTGACCAAACAACAAATAAATTGGTTGTGTCACTGACTAAAAAACATCACTTAAGGACCTGTCTGCTAAGTCTTACGTCATTCATTTTTTCTTTTTGGTTTCAAATTAGATCCTATGTTAAGTACCTACGTTCATTTAAAGAGCTGTGATTGGTCGCGTGAATGGTTAAGGGTGTTAGACTGGTGACTTATTGCGCCCACATAGATGATTATGATTGAAGACGTTGATCTTGAATTCGTAATTTACTTTATTTATTAAAAACGGCTATCAGCCAATTACATTCGTTATAGAAGATGCAAAATTTACACACACATCTCACAGAACTCCAGCCATATTGACATGATCGTCTCCCTTTCGTCTGCGAACACATCAAAGTCAGGATTCAAGTCCAAGAGATTGAGCGCAGAGAGAGTATGTGGGCCAGGGGATTGGACTCGCGCAACGGTGCGACTCGCGGGCACAGCGATCAAGCTAAATCTCCTGATGGCTATAAATTAACTTTAACTATCCTTAATAACATTGATCCAACGTTACAATCAGCCTAAAACGGTCCTACTGCTAGGGCACAAATATAAGTACTCTTTTCTTCGGCACGAGGATGCATTATTAATCATGGCAAATACTAACCGCATGCAGCGAAATACCAGAATTTTACGTGGAGCGACTGCTTTTCTACCCGATTACCGGGTTACACCATACAGTGTACAAGATACACCTTGGTGAGACTAATTTTCGGGGTTCTGACTGACCACCTATCCGCACTATTAAGGATCTATAAAAACCAACCGGGACCGACGGTTTAGCGTGCTTACTGCTTAAACCTGAAGACCGATTCGTGCGGCGAGCCACGAGCCCCTTTAGTAGTGACTTTTTGTATCCCACATGAGAAAAGATGAAGCAGAAAAACGTCACAAATAACTAGTCTGTGTGTGCATGTAAGCACGTGTAAATCAATGCTCCTCCATGCTCTCTTTGGATGGTTCGGTTCTCACCTGCCAATTTCAAAATTAAGCAATTGTACTTAAAAGCGTGTCGAAACTTGAACGCAAAGTATTAATGATAGACGCCACAGACCTAGGAGGCGCTTCAACGACAACTGCTGAAGGAACGGCTCCACAAATGACAGCCGAGATCAACTCCTTAACGTAAGTTCCGAGGGACGGAGCTTAAGAGGTCACTTTCTAGTAATAGTTGCTTCTGTCTAGTCCTAGCCAAAGCTAATCAGAGTAAGAGCGAACAGGTATCTTCTGGGCTCGCTTGCTCCGTCGTAGACTTAATCCAACGCTATCTATCAGGCGAGATTTAGGCCAAGAGCGGGCTCATCAGTTATAAAAACCACAAATACAAACGGCTTATCCAGGACCAGAATGAATTTATAGATAAAGAGGCTGAATAGTCAATAGCGACAAAGAACGGAGACGTCTTGGCAGGCGCTGGTGGAGACGGCGTTGTCAAAACTTTTCATTCGTTCAAACCAACCGTGTCAGTGTCAGCGTGACATTTCTGCCTGTGGCTCTGACAGCCGAAACTTGCGCTCAGCGTACATTGACAGGCTATGAATATTACTAGTAATGGGGCGTCTCTAGTCGATTTCTTGCTCTGTGATGGACGCGGATGTCCAAAGCGCTGCGTCATCCCTACTTTCTTGTTTTTTTCGTCTACGCAAACAGTGGACAACGGTACGGAGCATACTGCCAAGTCACTGGCTTTTTAGCATTCCGTAAGGTGTTAATAAGACTTTACTTTTATGTATTAAAACAACCTCTATACGCTATACTTGAATGTTCGTAAGCACCCGGAAGTTGTATCAGCGATAACGGTTATTCTCCCAAATAATATTCGGTCATGGTGGCCAAGCTCAACGGAGACAGATTACCTAAGTTCGTAGGAGAATATAGTATATGGCGTTTGTGGGTGCTACTACACTAACTTGTGTACTGCTACTTGTCTCTGTTCCTTCACTTAGAGATCAGGCGCAGGACCAACGGCCTTCCGAGGCACGGTGTTGTCGCACCACCAACTTCTTAACTCCGGGCTGCTACTCAAGCTTCATTCTTCATCGTCTTGGCGCTTTTCCGCTGGGCTTCATTTGAACCTGACTATCAGTTGTTGCAGTGGTCGAGAATAGAGTCGCGGTTGTTCCAATGAAATATACCTAATAGGCCAGTCAAATTAGCTTTGAACGATTCAAGAAAAAAACTGAGTTACGAAGATTTATTCTTGAATCGTTATCGTCAACGTCGATGTAAAGAACCAAGATTTATTTTCTTACTATTCAGAACTTAGTTAAGGCAACTTGCTTTAGTTCGCTTTGATTTGTTAAATCACGTAACTATTTCTAATTCTAGTAAAAGTTCCGAGAACTCTTACTTGTTCCGAATTGAACCGCTGTTTCTAAGAAATACGGTAAATCGTTTAATCAATCATGGATACAACTTGGAAGTTACGTCGAACTGCTACAAATTGACCTTAGCAATGCTCATTTTTGTTCTGCTTGTGATCTACAAATGTTTGGCTCTGTTTTGAGGGTATCTGGGAATTAATCTTATTCCTCTTTAAGCTTACTTGAGTTGTTGTTGTTTTTTATGTTATTTTCTTCTGTTTTGTTCTATTCTGTTTTTCATTGATATGGAGGCACCGTGAGGGACCAATCGAATTACTTAAATGTAAGTACGGTCAATCTGCTACTGAGGGCTTTCAGGAAAATTTACGCCACCAGTTTGTGACACTTTGGCAAGAGATCCTCTACTTTGAAATCAGAACTTATGACTTTATGACGTAAACATTACGTTGACCTAGGTCAGAAAATATGTATTTTATCAAGACATATCTACCTATACTAATTACATACCATTATGAGTGATGAAGAAGACTTCGCTAGTTTTTTAGTTTTATTCCTATTCAAAAACTTTATATTGGGCCCTTCATGGGAGATAATTTCGATTTTCTATATTCGTCATCATCATCATCATCATTTCAGATGAATGACATACACTGCTGGGCATAGACCTCCCCCAAGCGTCGCCACTTCGACCGGTCCCATGCTTCTCGCTTCCAACGGACTCGCGCGACACTCACTGTATTACCTTCTAGGCCTTCCAACGCTGCGTCTTTGGAAATGCGGTCGTTCATGTTAAATTCTGGTATGTTTGACGAATTTCTTAGAGTAACTTTAAAACTGTTTGTCATGCTATCTCTACCTTTCATTAGATAGCAGGCAGAGTAAGTAAGATAAAAAAATCTATCAGAAAGAATTATAGCGTTGGATTCGCATTTCAAAACTGTCAAATCATCGTCCAAAGGTCGCTTCCGTGCTGGTCAAACTCCAATAAGTTTTTGCTCTTTACAATTTGAGCTTTATCACAAGCTTTTATTTAACTTGCACCGTTCGTATGTATGTATGTAACGTACATATATACATATATATATAAGTTATCCGTCAAACACAAACCATTTTTCGACCATTTGTTGGTATCTGATTGAGCTGAAATTTTGTCAAACGAAAGGGCTTGAAGCTTAAAGCTTGATCTAAAAAAAATTTTTTGGTCAATTTATTTTAGAATTTACTTTCTGCCTAGGGTTTTTCCAACTACATCGAAACGGGCTTCCAGGCGACTGTTATCTGATCTCTACAACCCAAAAACTGGGCAACACGAACCCTTTGGAAGACCAGACTTCGGATTACCCACAGCAAGTGTCAAATCTACAAAAGACTGCCGGGAAAACCCAGCTTAAAGTGCTTTCCTAGGTACGGAGGAGTCTCGACTTGTAACAGTTGATAATCAATCCACGGACCGTCCTCGGTAAGTATTTCATGTTATTATTTAGCCATGTGCTCCTCCGTTTTTGGGTATTACCCCACTTAAAGTCTATATGATTTAGAATGTTTGGGAGGGGACTCCGCTAACCAAACTAGTTATTTTTATCTATAATCCAATCTCAATTCGACTTATTATTATTGATTGATATTTTGGTGAACTCGTTTGCTAATCATTTGATCAGGAATTCAATATTGCTGAGAACTTCCCCGTTTTCTAGTATAGTAGCAACAGGCCTACTACTGAGCGTTGAGTTTTTCCATCAAGAATTCACGGCCAAAGCTAAGAGTCTGGGTTTTGTGCAAAGAAATATGCCCGTTTCGCATAGCAACCTCACTGGTCCGAGGATTTGTGCAGGTTGAAGGCCACGGCTTCGCATTCCAGGATGACGTGGGCGGCTGACTCCTCAGCGCCACAGCAGCCTCTGCAGAGTGGACTGTCCGTGACCTATGTTAAAGAGATTTTTGTTTAGGGTAAAAATCCATAGTCTAGCTATAGGTCTCAAGCTATTAGTAACTTTGTTGCGCGATGGAAAATCCCTACAGTCTATTGATCGCCAATCGCCATGCATAATGAAAGGGCTAGAACGGCCTTTTAAATTGTAACGTTGCATGTTAGGCCTGCTAGGCTTTGCTTTTTTAAATAATTAATGTGACTTCGATTCGAGGAGTTACAGCGTGCTTTAGTTGCCTTTAAAGAAACATGTTTTTCGTATATCATTATAACTTTCCATGTGGTCTTCGTTTCGTTGCAATGGTTAAATCTAATTTATAATTCAATCTCTTCAGAAAATTTGGACACAGAACCGTACGTTTTTGGTAGAGAATGCCTAGGTCCTTAGGCATCCTCTGCACATCACCGTTTACCAAGGTCATTTCCACATGAGAAACTTTCTTGAGGTCATACTTCACGTAAAATGAACCTAGATCTGTCGTAAAACCACAAAAAAAATGGAAAATCGTGAAACATTTTCGTATTCTGTCAAAATACAATAGTATTCAAGTCACGAAATGACATCACTGACCTTGGCTGAAGCCCAATGAGGCAGCACGAGGGAGCGGCAGCCATTGTAGCACTTAGGAAACAAGTCCATGGCTAATCAAGGTCTTCGATTGTTGCTAAATACTTGAAAATCTCTACAAAATTGTTGGACTCTTTTTGTTGCTTTGGCAATCAGCGTTTGCTATAAACCCGTTGTATGAGCATCTAGACAAGCATGAATTCACACTGAGCCAGCGTGGTGGACGCACAGAGAGAAAGCCTGGGGGGCTAAGGGGCACAAGCTAGCCCAAAAGACCGAGATGTCTTTGGTAGTCTACAACCTAACAGTCATTGAGGAATTTACCAAAAGTAATCCAAGGAGGTTGTTTATGCGTTACACAACTTAAAAGGTTATGTTCTTTTTTGTTAGTGTTTACTTTGCTAAAAACTACCCTCAGCGGAGTCAAACGCCCCCCAAATGACAATAACTTCTTTCGTTCAGTCCATCCAAAGGTTGTCTGTAAGAAATTGCCCTGTGCGATAAGACCGCCCATTGTACACTTGTTTTTGTAAACGTTTTTACTGTGTTTGTTATGAGGTGTACAATAAAGTACACAATAAATTAATAAATAATGGATCCGCCCCTGAAAGCCTGAATCTCAGCAGTGGGCAGGGAACATTGTAGGCTGATGCTAAAACTTTATGCACTAGTAAGAAGCAGTGTAGACGTACAAAGGCGGACTTATGCGTTCTGCCTCAAGCATTTTTTTGAATACGCTTACGATTTTTGATGGACACCTTTTCATTACTTTAACAATCAACTGTTTGATGTCCGTTTTATGTATTTAGTTTACATGTAGGCAAGCATCTTCCACCCTCCGAGCAGTCACAAAGAAATTCCTAATTAATGTAAAAAAAAACAATAAAACTTTTAGCCCGAAATGGGAATCATTCCCAGGACCTCATGGTTATTACCTTAGTACATACCACTTCCAGTTGCGCGTACTCCGTGTATGTTTACGTTTTAGCCGTGTTATATTTTATTGGTGACTACCCTACACTTGTGAAATATTTTTTGTAAGGTATAATTTTGGCCACAACTATTGTTACTGTGCGTAAGTTTTAAGTGCAATAAAATTTGAATGTTAATTTTAAAAAATTCTCATGTATGTGAAGTAATTCTTATGGGAAATAAAGATATCTCAAACCTCATAAAGCCCAGAGTAACCGCTCCAGAAAAGCTGGAAGCTGACCTAAGGAAGTTAAAAACAGGCGAAACAAATGAATGCAAATATCCAGATAAGATATTAACAAACTTGTTTTCTCTGTAGGCTTTAATAGTCATTTGTAACCAAAATGACGAACATAACAAATCGAATTTCACGTTACTGAGAAATTCGGCTTTGTAAATAAGGACTTGTCGATTTCTATAGGCACCGGTTCAAGGCAATATTTAAAATGTTTTTACAACATTTTGTAACCAGCGCAGCGTTTATTAAATATTTTTTGTATCTGGTGATACAAAAAAATAAAAAATAAACGCTGCGCTCCAGAACGCAAATTGCTGACGAAGCTCAAAAAGCTGCAAAACTGAAGTGGGACTCGGCAAACCATTTATACAACCTGGGGGGTCTTTAAGTCAAGAATTAATAGGTTACTTCTAGGCAAGCGTGCTCCATCCACGACCGCATCATCGCTTTCTATCTAATTTTTAAATATACTTAATTTAATTGTTTTTAAATGTCTACCGGATGTATCGAGATTCCTCCGTGCCACGGTAAGCACGTTAAGCCGTTGGTCCCGGCTGCCATTTGTAGATATTTGGCAGTCTTTACGGATTGTCAGAAGCCAGAAAATCTGACACCAGTCTAGCCAAGAAGTACCGTGTTACCCAATCAATGGGTTGTGGAGGTCTGGTAGGCAGCCGCTCCACGTAAAACACTGGTATTCAGCTGAATCCGTATGACTGGGAGCCGACCCCAATATAGTTGGGAAAAGGCTAGACAGATAATGATGAAATGTCTACCGGATATTAAAGAACGGAAAAAAAACGGGATATGCGCATACGAAGTCGCAGGCAAAGCTAGTTTTCATATAAATTAGCCCCCTAACGTGCTGTCATTATAGTGTGAATTATCTCTGAGTACGACTAGAAATCGTAAATCTTTTCTTCACTACGTTAAAGCGCTGTCTGTCTGTTAAAAAACGTTCAGTTTTGTTTTATTTAATTTATTTTAGAAGCACTTTCACCAATCTATTTCGTTCGTAGTCCACTGTTATAAATGCTGTACACGTTTAGAATGTAATCGCTGGTTTTACCCAGACTTGGGCAAAAAAACTAAAGTTCTGATTTCAAAAGAGGTACTACCACGGACGAACGGGAAACTGTGCTCAAGACGTTTGTTTTTGAAGTGAAAACTTCTTTAGTGGCGTTGTGCACTTTTTGGGATGGGTAAAACATGTTAAACTCGCGTCAGGACCTGATCGAAAATTCGTAAGACGGAGGGAAAGTTCTAGTGTTAAATTTTTAATCTAATATTAATTGTCATGTTTATGTACGATAGTACAATAAATGGATATCGTATTTTACCACATAAGTTATAATAATTGAAGCAATTCGTGCGAAATTATTCCCTAACCATTCCAAAATTCTGCCGGCACTCCCGGAGTGCAACCCGTTGTTTTTTTTTATCAAGACATTTTCTTTCAGTTCTTCTGATGGTAGATGATCACTGATCCGGGCATCTACCCATCATCCATGAGCACAAAATAATTTGGAAATGCTTTCATTGTGCGGACAGTTAAAGAGTAGAATTCCTGCCCGAGTCTGTGTTTCCTTATATCTACGAATAGGTATAAGGGGTATTTTAGTCCAGAATTAATAAGTAACTTTATGGCTTGAGCTATCATCACCATAATTGCCGACGTCAGGCAAAATCTTAACAACATTTGGGTAAAATTGAATATTTTTCGCGGAAATCCCCGAAAAACAAAAGTCGTTTAAAAAAAAAATCTATTACAACTTGTTTGCAATATTATATATACTACAGCGTCGGCTATTTAGCTTGTAAGCGTCTTACGATTACGAATATTTTTTTAACTAAGTTTAGTTTTCACTTTGCTTATCTTTTTAATTTTCAATCAATCGAGTTTTCCTTGTCACAAAAAGTGTCCGGGTTTTACCAGGACGGCTTTTGCAAACCCCGCCCGGACGTCCTCCAAATTAGGACAAATCAGAGGAACCCGGACGGATGGCAACCCTATTCATCGTCGACCAAATCATCGCTTACCATTGAGAGAGATTTGAGGGAATAAGTGGTCAAAAGTGAGCCTTAATAAAAACTGCAACTGAAGTACCAAAGGTATAACAGATGAGTAGACAACTTGAATCTCAGAGACAAAACTGCCGGTCGATTCTGTTAACATTTAGAAGTGAAGGCTTGGGTGAAGTGATCACGAGGTGAGCTGTCAATCCATATAATCAAGATGGAATAACAGCTCACTCCGTGATCACGTGACATCTTGATTATATGGATTGACAGCTCACCTCGTGATCACTTCACCCTAGCCTTCACTTCGATATGTTAACAAAATCAACCGGCTGAAATGTTTCGCTGGCACCCTTCAAATCCCGTTCTCTTAAAAATAAAACCATATGTAAAAGAAACGATCCGTTAGATATAAACTCGAATACCCTAAGTACAGTAAATGAAAAAAAAATCTGCATACATTACCCATCAAATTGCATAATAATAATTTGTCACTGCGAACAAAAGAATTGAAGTGGGCACAAGCAACCTTGGGCGACCAACTAATAATCGTAGGTAAAAAAAATACGTACAAACTCAAAACGTTCACGTTTCGAGCCACGCGCGGCTAAAAATAGCCCGAAAAGCATGTTCCGTTAAACTAATTCGAGTTTATATAAAAATAGCTTCATATGTAATTCAACTTAATATGGTAATGTTCGGATTCGTTCTCTTTGGACACATTAATGAGGTTATGTGTTAATATTGTTTTTAAAGTATTTTGTGACTTGAGGAAAGGCCATTTTTTGGGATGGTTAGAGGAATAACGCGACCCTTAAAGAAGTTTTCACTTCAAAAACAAAAAAGATATCTCCTGTATCATAGGTGCGTTACAAACATAATAAACTCACATATTCAAATAGCCAGACTCGGAACAACGGTATGTAGGCCCTTTGGTTTTCCCTCTATTTATTATTATTTATTTAGAGAGAGAAATAGACTTTATTGTACACCTCATAACAAGTACAGGAAAAACGTTTATAAAAAAACAGGTCAAGTGCGAGTCGGACAAGCGCACGAAGGGTTCCGTAAGTACCAGTATCTATTAAAACGGCAAAAAATCACGTTTGTTGTATGGGAGCCCCCTTAAATATTTGTTTTATTTTAATTTAACTATTTATTTTTAAAGTGAATATATAACTTAATATCCTGTGAATATTTCAAGTGTCTACCTGTTGCCGTTATCAATATCGAGCAAAAAAAAACACTTTTGTTGTATGGGAGCCCCCCTTAAACATTTATTTTATTCTGTTTCTTAGTATTTTAATTATAGCGGCAACAGAAATACATCATCTGTGAAAATTTCAACTGTCTAACTATCACGGTTCATGAGATACAGCCTGGTGACCGACGGACATACAGACAGACGGACGGACAGCGGAGTCTTAGTAATAGGGTCCCGTTTTACCCTTTGGGTACGGAACCCAAAAAACAAGTGTACAATGGGCGGTCTTATCGCACAGGGCAATTTTTTACAGACAACCTTATGATGGACTGAACGAGAGAAGTTAGATTTAGGGCTGTCAGTGTACAAACATCATAAATAATATTAATTAGACATAATGAAATAAAATAAATACATACAATAGTAAATAATATACTAGTAAATATTAATTATATAATTGGGAAAAGAGAAGAAAAATTATGGTGAGAGGTATATAATGTTCCTTCACCAATTTTTTAAACGTTGGTAGCTTTTGAGCACGTCTCACATCTATTGCTAAAGCATTCCACAAACGATGCTTGAAAAGTAAAAGATTAGTCAAGATAGTCACGATATGAAGCAGTAGCCTAGTCGCTGCCTACACTTTGTTGAAGATAAAAATGACGCGACTTGCTCAATAAAACTTTGAGCAAGTCGCGTCATTTTTATCTTCAACTACAGAATATGACGTGAAATCCGTACTAGGTACGTTACAAATAAACAGATAAATACTTAGGTACTTTGTACTGCGTACGTTCATGAGATACATAGTCATCCATATATAGTTTCATAAAATCATCAGATTGTTCTTCTAAGTGTCGGATGTACTACTAATATTGACCCAATTTATTTAATTATCTAATTTAAACAGATCGGCCCAAACCAATTATATTATTTAAACACAATTACAATATTATACTGCATAGAACAGTAAGACTCCGGCCATCTTCGTTTGCGCGGTACCAAAGAACGTGCCGCGCGACAGCCACCGGTGGCTGTGGTCGGTGGCCCGTTTGCGCGGAGACTAAGATCGTTATGTAAAAAAAAATTGGTTGTCTGTAAAGTCGGTTTACGGACGATAGTTTAACGTGACAACGTCATAACAAAACATTGATGAAATGATCGTAACGTTACAATGAGCGTAGAATTACAGTGAGTCATCCTTTTTCGTGCGTGCCGCCGGCGTTCATCGATTTATTAGACGTTTTCACGTCAAAAACTAGAAAATAAAGAATAGAACATTTTATATTGATACGACACAATAATACATTACCCTCACAAAATTTCATACATTCCCACAGCATCGTCTTCCATTCTTCCGCAAACATATCAAATTCTGTGTTCTTATACATGAGAGCATTAAGCGAAGAGAGTGTAGAGTCGAGATATGGGGATTTGGAGTGAGCAACTGTACGACATGTAGGAACTACCAGGAGCCGGTGTTTCCTACCACGACTATAGTTATTACAAATACAGGTTGCAATACTTTCTCAGCATCAAAAATCAAAAGTCAAAGCATTTATTTCAAATAAACCATTATCAGGTACTTTTGAATTGTCAAAGTCAGTCCGTCAAAATCATGAAGCTATTTGCACGTTCGAAAGCGTAGATCTCTATGGAGAAGAACGCGCAAGAAACTCCACGGACACTCTTTTAAATCATTTTATGTTTACAATAATCCTGGTTACATTAACCTTGTTGCTTCTATATATGAGAACAATGTAAAGAAAGAAAAAAACAATTTATAGTATCAAATATTAAAATGCGGCAGTCAGTGTCATCGTCAGTGGCACCGCATTAGGTCGCCTCGTCTGCAGGTTATAGAGCACCAGAGGCAGGAAATTAGGTATTAAGGTCGGTAGGTATAGATATTAGTTCCTTGATGCTACAATGTGCTAATGTGGAACTGAATCAGTGCGTAGCCTTGTAGCGGCGTCAATGCCACCACATGAAAAATTAAGAAGCGAAATTGGTACGGCAACAAAAAGAACCGCAACGCCATACATCCGTCAGCGACGAACTACCAACGAAATCCTGCATCGCGCAAGCAAAGTTCTCCGTGCGATTTGAACATATACAACAGTTCGAATATAAACTATCCGGCAGCTGGCCACCAGACAACCGTTTGGTCGGAGGATCCTCCCATTTCTAGTGGAGGTATGCGGGACTTTACTCTGTGTACCACATACCTCTATAGCCCCATAGAGAAAGATAATGCAATCTGCACAGTTTTTTCCCAACTTTGTTGGGGTCGAATTCTAACCGGATGCGGACATAGAGATTCTTTGGATGCGGCTGATACCAATATTGTACATGTAATGACCCTCACAAACCAATAATTTGAGACAGATTCAGGTGGATTAATTGAGATGAGACAAATTCCGTTAGATTGCCTCTCTGCGGGGGTCTGCGAAGATGGCGGAAATCAAAATGAGTGCAATGATCAATTTTGATTAGTTCTTATTTATTGCTCTTTCGATTTAGATTAAATTATAAATGATTAAATCAGTGAAACAGTTATTTAAAAAAAATAATCTGGGCATGAGATTTTTAGTTTTGACAAGGTTGTTCCCGATTCTTTTTTTCTGGCATATTTGAAGCTGGTTAAGTGCGAGTCTCTACACGTACACGAAGGGTTCCATACCATAAAGAAAAAAAAATACGTTTCATGTATGTTTCATGTACTTACGTTTTATGTGTAATTTTAATTTAATTTATTTTTTATTATTTGTTGTTACAGCGGCAACAGAAACACACATTCTGTAAACATTTCAGCTGAGCATTTTTATTTATTACGGTTCATGTGATACAACCCATTGACACTCAGACAGACGGACGGACGGAGAGACAACGGCTGCTTGGGTTCCGTTGGTTACCTTTCGAATACGTAAACCTAAAAAAAGTATCAGCGAAAGAGTTTTCAATATCGGATTAGTCCTTTCAGAGGGTACATACTATCCGACTATGCTCCGACTTGAGCACAGTTGAACTCTTTAGATCCCAAGGTAATAAATACATTAAAATCGTAATACCATAGTTAAATATCTTATTAAATCCACAATTTTCCACTACACCAACCGAGATGCATACGATTAGGGTTTTTTCCCTTTTCTCTTAATCATAAATATTCATTAACGAATACTATATGCTAATGAAACAAACACATCAAAACGTTAAAATATGACACAGTTGAACTACAAAGGTACTCCCCAAGTACCCACTATTATGACCAAAAGAATTTATCGATGTTAACAATGATTAGCAGACCTCCCCATAAGGCAGACCGATGACCTGGTGAAAATCCGCTGGATGCGAGACACACAGAAACGTGGCGACGTTTGGGCCAGGCCTATGTCCAGCAGTGGACGCTTTCGGCTGATATGATGACAATTGCAAATCTGGTTCAATTTGTATATAAATTATGACGCCCAAATGGGACTAGTTACAGTCAATACTGCAAGAAGACCAAGCCAACCAAGATAATCCGAAGAAAAGTGACAAGAGGTTTGAGCATTTTGATCATAGAACGGATGGTTTCCGGGAAAGGCTCCAGAATGGCGATCATGCACTGAAAGAGGCAGCGTTGCAAGGAGTGAGTGAATGAGTGAGGGAAGCGCGTGCCCGCTAGATGCGACAATCACAGGAACGGTCGATGAGGCGACGCTTAGGGGAGGCCTATGCCCAGCAGTGCACGTCTTTCAGCTAAATGATGACGCTGATGAAACTCAATTCAATTATTCCGTTAACAAATTAAAGACGACATAGATTATTAATGTATAGTGACAATTTTAGACGCAGTTTCTCTATGAAGCTAGCATCTACAAGATGTTTAAACAATGCCACTACCCGTCAAACGCCGATCGTTAATCATCACAAACTATCTATCTTCGTACGTTTTCAGACAGAAGAAATAATAGTATATTAGTGGGATAATATTGTAATTCCTAAATACTTACTAGTTCTAATAGGCAAATTATTTTAGCATGTAAATGTATGTGGAACCTATTCGGTGTTCATTTTAAACCACTTCTTTTAGCGGCTTCGTCGACATTTAGCGCACTACGTTGTACCCTTCAAGGATCAAAAGACGAATCCCCAGGATTCTCCACTTCAGGGCTCGTTGAACCGCCCGATAAAAAACTGTTAGTACATTAACATCTATCTTCCAGAACCTCAATTGCTATCTGATTAAATAAAAAAATCTCTCTTCACCATCGTCGGAAACAAATAAAAATATGCCAGTCGTGTTCGTCCTATATCTTGCAACTTTTCATTGCAGTTTTCATTTGTTTCATATTATTTGAAAAACATCCGTCCACATTGTTTGGCGTCGGTGTCTCGAAATATAACTCGAACCATTTTGTTTTTAGATTGGCCAACTGAAAATGGAAACGTTCAAAATGTTGACTGTCAATGTGGACTCGTTTTCTAGTCTATTCTGTTGTTCGGTAATAAAAAGAAATGGGCAGACGAGACGGTTGTGATTTTGATTGACTTAAGCTCGGTCAGAATGACAATTCCCGTATTCCTAAGGCAACTTCACAATCTAATCTCAATCGCAAAATGACGTGCATCAAGAAGCAGCACTGAGGCGTCAGGCTGGACCTGACAGACAAGACAGACCTGTCAAAAAGGTAGTTTTCCGTCATTTATCAAATTGGCGTAAACGTCATGTTCACGTCATAACTTTATAAGTTACGTTTCAAAGCAGAGGACCTCTAGCCTAAGTGGCGCCAACTGGTGGAGTGACTTTGCCTGAAGACACCCCCTCATTCTCCTTCATTTTCAAAAGTTTTTGACGCTGATTGTCTGCAAGATTGCGACTTATACCTATTTGAATGTTTCTTAAGAACGAGAATTGGCCTACTGAAGTTCTCGAATAAACAGTCATTATTGAGTCAAGGAAGTAATCTGTTTAAAACAAATTCTCCCTGTACCTTTTGAACGCCAATTTCACGTATACATGACAAGCAAGCGCGTGCTTTGTACGCCAAACGTCACAAATATGTGACAAAAAGTACGGCGAATTTGTGGCTTGGCGTCGGGGGCACGCTGATGCGTTTATGCTCTGGCGTTCAAATGGTTAAATGCATGAGAGACTTATTTTTTAATACTAACATACAGATTTTATACGAGAACCCGTTAGCTTCTGAGAGCCTGACTAGTTCGATTCCATCATCATCAATTCATCACCCACCAGTACGCCGAGACATTCACAGCTGGACTCTGGCCTCGCCCAAGCGTCGTCAGATCGTCCGATCCTGTGATTCTCGCATCCAGCCGCCATACGCTGACATCTTATTTGTTTGGTCATATTATTATTCTAGTTAGTCAATCACAATACAGCATCTGGCATGATATTTGACCACAGGTTTATTGGAGTTAATCTTGCCTTAACGCTAGAAAATAATCAATATAAATAAAATTCTTCCATTACTGAGTGAGTGACTTACAGACAACGCACAGCCGAAACTACTGGTCGTAGAAAGCTGAAATTTGACTTGTAACTTCCCTACACTCCGTAGGGAAGTGATTGATACAAAGAGGATTTCCCAAAATTCCTAGGGGAACGGGAAAAAACGGGAATTGCGCGGGCAAAAGCTAGTTTATAATAATAGTACGTCGGTAGCTATTAGTATTTGTGTCATAGCCGAGAAAGTCTAAGCAAGCTTAGATGCAAACCTTGAAACAAACCTTGAAACGCCGTTCACAATATTTTAAATTGCGATTAAAGTTCTGGGCAACATACAAAAAATTGTGATTTAAAATCAAATTATGCAAACAATTTGTAAATTAAGCGCGATTATATCAAAACCCTTCGACGTTTATCGCTCTTCTTATTTGTGAAAACTCTATCAAAAATCCGTAGCGTGGTTTAGGAGAAGCGGAGAAACAAATACAGCGTATTTGTTTTATATTCTATTTAGAGAAGAGAAAAGAAAAGAAAATCCAATAAAATATGCTTCAAGAACTCTAACTGTCAAATTAGCTACCAACAGTAGCTGAAACGTCATTTTTGAAAGGCAAACATGACGTTTCAGCTACTGTTGGTAGCTAAGTTGGTCAAAGGTAGATACGTTATTGAGACCGACCGTCAAAGTTCTATGGTTCGACAGACATTTGTGATTCAATAATACACGTTTATCCAAGAGTCATTTAACTTTTTGCAACCTACCTACTCCGTAACTCCTAATGTCACATCGTCAGCTATAGATTAAGAGAAAAATCACATAAATTGGATAAGTGGTTCTCGAGTCAATTCACATGCAGCCACTGCAGCTAGGGAGATGTATGACGTCGTACAATACATTCAAGTGAAGGATGAAGCAGTTTTATTCGTTTCTAGCAACAGTATCCATACGGTTATCAATGCAACATAGTATTATGTATAAACGATACACACACAGGGACAGTCACAGATAACGGCCATGACATTGTCACACTAAATAAAATTGAGGTGCATTTCTTATGCATACATTATAGGAATGAATTCAACCTGTTTTGAGATTCATTTTTCATTCTCAACGAACGAAAAACTACTGAACGAATTTTGATGAAACTTTACAGTAATACTAATATTATAAAGCTGAAGAATTTGTTTGTTTGATTGAACGCGCTAATCTCTTGAACTACCAGTCGGATTTGGAAAATTATTTTTATAAATGAAAGCCACATTAATGAGGAAGGCTATATATATAAATACAGGATATGCGCGTACGAAGTCGCGGGCAAAAGGTAGTGTAGGTTATACATCAAATAACACAGGTAAGATATTACTACTACTGTTATAAATGCGACAGTTTGGATGGAAGTTTCTTACTCAATCACGCCACAACGGCTGAACGGATCTGGATGAATTTGAGCATAGAGATGGATTATAGTCTGGAAGAGCACAAAGGATGTTTATCCCGGGACTACCGAGAGTATGTTCCCTAGGGATAATTTCCGATACGCACGCGGGCGGAGCCGCTTTCAGAAGCCAGTACTTCATAAAGAAATACTAAGTAAGTTAGATATAGCAGTATTAAACTATATACATGGTGTTCCAGAAGTGCGTGGTCATTTTCTAGGATGGTGTTCTTAGTTGTTATAGAGCAAAGAAACAATATCTAATTTGATTTTTTTTTAACTAATTATATTCTAAAAAAACATACAATTGCATTTAGATTAACGCATAACAAGCCTCCTTAGATTACTTTTCGTGAATTCCTCAATGACTTCGTTAGATTGTAGACTACCAAAGATATCTGGGTCTGGGGGGGGCTTGAGCTCCTTAGCTCCCCTTCCTGGATCCGCCCATGTTCCAGTCTTACCGGATGCTGCTGAATACCAATATAATATACGTAGCGACTGCCTATCGCACCTCCGTAACCCAGTAACTGGTAACGCAGTACCCCAAGTGCTAAGACGGGTTGTCGGACTTTCCGGCTTCTTTCGAACCATAACGACTGCCAAAGATCTACAAATGACAGTCAGGACTAAAATGTAAAGACCTTTCCGAGAAACAGGAACAATGCATCCCAAATGATAAATTGTTGACTCAAGTTTTTTTATTAATCCCAGAGACTAATTTGACAGATGCAAATGACAAAATCCAAATTGAAAAAAAAAACAATAATCACTTGAAACAATTAGAAGTTATCGTGTATCAAAATATTTTGACAATAAGTGCCTAAGTTAAAATAGTCAACGGAGTCTTTATTAGATAATTATAATTAAGACTGCTTACAAAGATTAATTGTAAATGCATAGATAGCAGACATTAGCTAATCACCTTCAGTTCATGCAGTCGTTAAGTGAAAACAAATGATTGCAATTCAACTGCATGCTCAATGTTAGTTGTATGAGATGACTAGCTGCAGCCTGCGTATTCGCTCGCGTCTTAGTCAGAAATTGTCCCAAGTGTGCCAAGTTTTATCCAAATCGTTCAGCCGTTGGGCCGTGAAAGAGTTAACAAATACCTAAACAAACAAACTCACTTTGGCATTTCATAATATTAGTGGGACAGGATACGGAGTAGGTAGTAGGTATAGGATAACGGAAAGAGATGTATGGTGGAAGCCCAGGACACCCAGCATTGGGGAAATGATTCAAGGAGGAAGAGAAGGACCTGTCCCACTGCAGAGAATAGGTCTCTTCTTAAGAGAACGTACGCGTACGAGAATTAATCATAAGTACAACCCGTTGAGATATCGGCAAGGTTTATAGGCGAGGCTGACGGACTGGCTTGACTAAGTGAGTGTCATTCTTTTGGCGGTATCGATTGTCGAAAGTTCAAAAATGTATGGAAGTAACATGCGCTGCCGCAATATCTAGTGGTCAGTCCCAATTTTTGGCATTTTGACAAACGGCAATTTCATTGTTATTTGTGTAGAGGCTCAGGAGCGCTTATGTCAGCCCCTTTCTTCTGATATTAAGTAGCATATTATTATATTCTAGTTCTCATCAGTATTGTCCATAGCTTTCTTCCTTCACAAACCAAAACCGTCCACGTGAGCGGAGTTGCTGACGCAGAAATGACAATCCAGACTAAGTATGTAATTGTACCGCAAACGTGTATCTGCCTGTTTGTGAAGTTTTTACTATCTGGTACCTAAACTACATACTACTAGGTACTATTATCATCATCTTCCTGCCCTTATCCTATATTACTTGGGGTCGGCGCAACACGTTTTTTTCTTCCATTCTGTCAGCCGTCACGCTATCACTAACTCCCTTTTCTTTCATACTCACAACACACTCCTAACACAATCCATCCATCTTTTCTTTGGCCTCCCTCTCCTTGTCCATCCATCAACATTCATATTCATAACTCTTTTAGTTACGTGCATTTCATCCCTCCTCTTCACATGACCATACCAAGATAAGCGTTTACCTTACTAGGTACTATTATAAAGACGTAAAATTACTTGTCTGTTTCAAATCAAAAGTCATTTATTCAAATTAAGCTGAGTGCCAGCACTTTTTGAACGTTAAAGTTTCCAGCCAGACATTCCCCCAAAACGACCACTTCCTAGTGATTTAGCTGGAATAAGAAGTGGCGCAACAAACTCCCCAGCAGCACACCTGTCTGTTGAGTTAGAAGAAAGTTTATAAAATGTAACCTCTGGATGTACTTATGCGATTAATAAAATTCTTTCACTGCTGACAGATAAGTATAGGTAAGTACTTGCGCGAGATAGGAAAGCAAAGCCGCGGGAAATCACTGGTCACAAATAGTTTGAAACCCTTAAGAATAATGTAGGCAAAGTTAAAAAAATACCCCTGTTTTAGAGAAATTGGGGGACCAAACTTTACATTAGGAATCCGATATTGACACAGATGATATTGCGCAAAGCGCTAGTTTTTAATAAAAATACTGCGCATAGCAACAAAAACCTCGCACTTGAAATTACAACAAGTCCATCTTAAATCCTCAATAAGAACCATAAAACTCAAGCACCTACTAACGCCATGCATATTTCTGATGCCACCATCCTTGTCTGACTACCCCAAAACCCCATCTAGCTATCTCTTTCTTGCCCGCATTGTTCTCAGAATGCAGTTTTGTTTACACAAGACAGTTTAAAGGTCAGGTTACATGCAAGGCCTTATTTTTTGACTTCCATATTAGTCGGATGTTTTAATTGTTTTATTGTGGATTGTGACACTGGCCGGTTACAGTTTCAAATTCTTGGGAAATGCGATGGCAGTTTTGTGTTTATGGGCTCTAATTTTGAACTTGGAGATATCTGAATTTTATCCTTAATATAATAGATATTGTACACATTTTTGATTTACTAGCTTTTTCTGTTTTTTTAAAGCCATCCGCTCCATAGCTCTTTGGCAGACTGTCTCTGAATTTTGTTTTGTGGGAGACCATGTTGCACAACCATGACGTCAAAAAACAAGACAGGATAAGAAACACCTTTATAGGATCGAAAACTGGAGTGACTGATGTATTTAAAATAGACCAACTAAAGTGGAGATGGACGGGCTATATACTGCGTAGTACCCAAGAAAAGTGGAGCACGATTGTCACAGACTGGTATCCAAGAGATGATAAACGGAAAAGAGGAAGGCAAGAGAAGAGATGGGAGGATGAACTAAAACTTACAGCCGGTCCCAATTAGGAGATAGGAAGCAGTGGAAGACGTTAAAGGAGGCCTATGCCAAGAGGTACACTGAACTGAGAGACATTATTTGAGTACCACTATATTGTAAACAACACACCAACAACAACAACCATGCAGGTTCAGGATTAAAGGGTCATTGATTGATTAAGATTTTTCTCGCGACTCCGCTCTCGTTAATGGAGCTGATATCCTTCTCCAGAGTCCGTCTGTGTACCAAAATTCATTAAAATCGGTTCAGCGATATGCAGGTTCAGGATTAAAGGGTCATTGATTGATTGAGATTTTTCTCGCGACTCCGCTCTCGTTAATGGAGCTGATATCCTTCTCCAGAGTCCGTCTGTGTACCAAAATTCATTAAAATCGGTTCAGCGATTCATTTTCGCATTTATAATATTAGTTTGGACTGCCTTCTGAGGCCTAACCTCTTCCAAAAACAACTAGGTATATTGGGGTCGGTCCCGTCTACCTAAGTTGTATTGTAATTATCAATATCAATGCCAATATACGTGGGGCATGCTGAAAGTTTCTGGAAATGGCCACTTACAATAAAAGAATGAAGAAACAATTATGGAATTGCGTGTCCAGTGGTGCCGTAAACTGATAAAAAAAGTTTAACGGAGGGCAGTCCATTGGCTGTCTATAATATCGTGACAAGTGACGAAACCTGGGTGTACAGCTTTGAACCCGAAAGAAAAAGCCTGTCGGCAGAGTGGGTCTTTCCTTAATTGAAGATTTGCAGACCAAAGTTAAGAAAAGTCGAAGCATTGGTAGTAATATGGTTGCATCTTTTTTCGGCAAATCAAGACATTACACTATAGTATCACTTGAAGTTCAAAGGACAGTGACTGCAGATTGGTACGTCAACACTTGCTTGCCCAGAGTCTTAGAAAAAGTTCGCGAAAAGCGTCTTCGAAGCAATGTCCTCCTTCACCACGATAACGCATCTTCACATTCCGCTAAGATAACGGAAGCGTATTTGAAGGCTTCAAATGTAAAACTGATGACGCATCCGCCGTACAACCCGGACCTCGCACCCTGCGACTTCTTTTTGTTTCCAAAAATTAAAGTCAAACTGTTTTACGAGCCCTGAATCGGCGGTGAATGCGTTCCATGAAGCCATTGACGAGGTCCGTAAGGAAGATTGGTCCAACTGCTTTGTACAATGCGCGAGGGAATATACTTTGAAAAACAATAAATGTATCGTAAGTCTTATTTATAAGAATCCAGATACTTTCAGTATGTCCTAAGCATAAAATACTTCCGTTACTGACTGATCCCATCACTTTCCGTGGGTGCCGTAAGAGGCGACTAAGGGACTCGCCAGAGAATGGGCAGCAGCATTGTCTGTGCATTGCAAAAGCTACACTGCGATCGCCAACCCGCCTGCCAAGCGTGGCGATTATGACCTCCCTTTGGGGGAGGCCAAAGTCCAGCGGTGGACGTCATTCGGCTGATGATGATGATGATGATGACTTACTGACTGACAGACAATGCACCGCCGAAAATGCATGGAGCTTCCCTACACTCCGTAGGGGAGCACCAAGAGAGGATTTCCCGAAATTCCTACGGGAACGGGAAAAACCGAGATATAGTTTTAAATGAAGCAACTATCTATCCGACTTCTACAACTCAGCTTCTGAGTAACACGATTTCTTTTGGTAATATGTCTTCAGATTAAACTCTCAGTAACTATAGATTAGAAGTTTTCAAGAAGCTCATTCTTGGCTGAGTGTTCAGGAAGAATATCAAGGTATCGAACCAATATCATAATCGAGAAGATTTTCGTTTCAGAATACCCCAAAATCCGGATATCTTTCAACACTAGCAGGTAGGACTTAGTAGAAGTTAGCAGAGGGGATCTTTTCCGGTTTTATAGCAAGTATAGGCTCAGTTAATTTTATGAAAAGGTTGTTCTTTTCATTTTAAATCGTCTCCAAAAAGCAGGTTTCCCATTTTTGTGCTCCGATCTGCAACCCCTACGTCTACGTCTTAAAACCAGCACGATTGCGGTGTAAGAGAGCTACCTTTTTCACGACAGAATCATGATGGCATTGGGCACTTTGCAATATGGGCCCAGATTCCATCAAATTTGAGCCCAATTTCCTGCTCTGTATTACATACATAGAACTATAGTAGTAGGTATGACAGTCTAGAATCTTCTTAGCGTGCCAATTGCAATCTATATCGTGTGATCCCGCAAGCTTCAAGTATTTAAACATTATCAGCAGCGACAAAATTCTAGAAAGATCTTGTTATAAAATTAACCAATCCAGTTAAATAAAAAAAAAACGTAAATATAGTTGACCGAAGCCGTGTTTTTATTCGAATTTCGTGGAACTTAATGAGGAAAAGGGCAGTAACGTTCCATTTCAATCATGTGATATAGGTAGGTAGTAGGTAGGTAAGCCTCGGTAGTGTTTTGTTTCAAATTCAGAATTTCAAGCGCCATTTTGAAAAGTTAATTTAGAAACGACGCGATGCATGACTCTTCGAAATATCACGTTTTTTTTGTTTATATTATTGACAGGCTCGCGTTTGAACACTATTATTTTATATTATTTCACCTGATACGATGATGTTGTCGATGATGGAGCACGCTTGTCTCGAAATTACCCTCTTACAGTTTGTTTTTTGATAAGTTTTCTGAAGAAGAAAAATTTTCAAACTTTTAATTTCGTAATATTAGCACCAGGGGCCATTATACTAATTTATTGATTTACACGAAAAAAATAGAACCGACTTCCAAATAAAAGGTGTTTTTGGTTGTTTGTTCGTTTTTAGACACCGACTACTGAAATTAAAATTATTTTTTACTTTGTAGTGTTTTTTATTTGGAAGTCGGTTGTATTTTTTTGTAAAAGTTTTTTGTTTTCCACTTTTTAGTGGTGATACCCCACAACTAAGTGACAATTGGCGAAAATACCGCTGAACAAACATTTTTCCTGGGATCCAAGCATCAGATCCTGACTTATACCTTCCATCATCAGCTCAGCAAGATGAGATGTTGAATACCAGGCACAATTATCTGAATTGCGTTAGAAAGTATATAAAAACATTGTAGGTATGTGCCTTTAAAATTTGAGGGTTGCCCTCGATTTCCCTGGGATCCCATCACCAGATTCTGACTTCGTGCCAATGGAACCACCTCAGGAGGCTTTTGAATAAAAAAAGAATCATCAAAATTCATTCATAATTGGCGGAATAATTGCATAAAAAACACAAAAAAAAACATACAGTCGAATTGAGAACCTCCTCCTTTTTTGAAGTCGGTTAAAATGAGTCGAATTGACCCTCTGGAGTATCACGATCTCTACTTCAAACTGTTAATTCAGAAACCGGGTTGTTGGTTGTTTGGGAATGATATGCGAGAAACAAGTTAAAACGTACAACAACGCGACGTCACGTTACTATCTTCATCTGAACCAATAAAGGATTATTCACATTAGAAGGGCTCGGACGCGAACCGTTTCCGGGTCTTATTAAATAAATAAACAGGTGGCCCATCTGATGGTAAGTGATCACGCTCGCCTATGGACATCTGCAATATAAGAGGTACCAGAGTATCATAGATGTGCTAGCTCAAGCTAGATTTACATTAGTTACGTGTGGTTTCGTGGCGTGGGATACACCAATCACAACGAGTTTTGTAGCCAACCAACTGCGTCAAAAAGTTCCATGATACGACACAACACAATAATGATAACCCGGCTTTATGCACAAGCAAGAATCGCTGTATCAACCAAGGCAGACTTAATGCCTACCAGGCATTTTCTACCAATCAACAAGGGTGTTACAGGGACAGGACTTGACAGATGTAACTCTCTCTATTAAATTTTTGTCTGCTTGATTAGTCGGAACCCAGACACGTACAGAACTCGGACGCGGTAGGATGAAGGTTGGAATATTTTTATTCAGAAATGACACGGCTCGCATCCGGTATGGTCTAATGTGAACGATTCTTTATGATCGCGCGAATCTCAAAGGGACTGACGCACTTCAATGCCTTGAATTGCCCATAAACGAATGTCTATGGGCATATCAAATCATTGCTTAGCCTGCTAGTGCTGTAATATGGCATTCTAGCAGGCCAACAGTTAAGGGTAAGTAATTCTACAAAAACCTAGGGTATGACTACCTATCTCATTTTAACACTCACAAGAAACATGGTGATTTTTGAACCATCAATCTGCCTAGCCTAGCCTTTTCTCAACTATAATGGGGTTGGCTCCCGGTCTAAACAGATGCAGCTAAGCCCCAAAATTTTACATATGGAGCGACTGCCTGACTGGGATACAATACTCCTTGGCAAGACTGGTGTCAGGTTGTCTGGCTTCTGACTGCCCATAATGGCATCTATCATGTATGTCACAGCCAACTAGCTTAATCAGCCTAGCCTATTCATTGAACTGCACCATTTAATCTGATCAAAGATGTTACACAGGTAGCTGAAAAATCAGTGCAGTTCAATGAAAAGGCTAGGTACCCAATTAAATGGCTGATCAAGCTATTAGGCTGCAACATGTACAAGGTCATCATGTATTGTAAAATACTTTGCATACTACTTTGAACTTGAATTTATACAAATTCAAGTTTTTAAAACTTAACAGACGGATGTGTTGCTGGGGAGTTTGTTGCGCCACTTCTTCTTCCCAGCTATAACACTAGGAAGTCGTGACGGGCAGGCGTTTTGGTGGACTGTCTTTATGTAGAACTTTGCAATCAAAAAGACTAAATGACTTTTGATTTTGATAATATCACAATGACATCTGGTGAAGTTGTTTTATGCTGGTAAAAGGTACAAAAATACCTATTATGGTATGGTATCACTATTTTACACAACATTTTGTCCTTAATCATATTAATGCAGTACTGAAAATAATTAAGTGCCTTATTTTTACTAAAAAAGAGGGGTTGCAGTTTCAAATTCTTACAAACATAAGGGTAAATGGACAAGAGATCATAATTTGAAGATTTATTTTTAAAAGTTATAATCTACAGCTAAAAGTTGTAAAGACATATCTCGCAAACAAATAATTAAGAGCACTTATTATCTTTCTGTCTTGTACTTACGGCTGGCACAACAAATTTTCTTCCATTCCCTATTCATACTATCAAGGTATCATTCACTATGTAAGTATCTTACTTACATACATATCTAATTAAGATATTTCGATGTAATACAGAAGTTGCATCAGGTCATGTTCCAACTCTCACAGCTGGGCTTAAGTCTCCCCCAGAGCCTTCCATATTCCCGGAGTGTTCCCTCTTAAAATATCCATCTTTAAACTTTATTCATCCCTTTATTCCGGGATAGCATTTCTTAAAATCGTATTAGTCTAAAGCTCCAAAAACGTCACAGTGATTGGTGTGTTTGCTTAGAAAATGTCTCCTGAATTGGTTCCAAAGAAATGAAAAAATAAGAGTAGTAAGAGAACATAATATGCAGACAGGATGGCAGTCCATGCAAACGGCTGATGAGCAAACCTATTGGAGCTCACCCCCTGTTTCATGTGACTTAAACAATTGGCGAAATGTTGTTGTACTACAGGTACACACTCCTATCCTATCCCTTCAGGGGTTACAAGTGCTATGTTATGTTATGTGACCCCATACACCCCATACTTATTTAACCATACTAGCCCACCCCATAGTAGTTTTTTTGGTACCTATACTATTGTAACCTGGTTATTTTGGTCCTTCTGCTGAAAAAGAGATTTGGGATTCAGATTTGTTATTAAATTGTAAAATAGTTTCTAGTTAAATATTTATGTTTCAGTAATGTTTTGTTGAACTCCAAAAAAATTACTAAGTAGTCTTGCTGTAAGCCACCTGTTTAACAAAAAAAAAAAACACTTTTCAATTTAATGTCTGCCTGAACAAAATACTCAGTAACAATTTGCATTTACAGCATTTAGAATGATTTCGTTTTATTTTTCAATTTAGTAATATTCGATTTTGTACTTGTAAAAAAGAAGTAGTTAGGTACTCCTACTTACTATCAATTTAAATATTACTTAAGTAACAAAGTAAGCATTCATTTATAACCATTTTACATAATATTCAAGTGTAGGTACTTATGCAAGATTTTTTTCCATCTTACATGTCATGTCAAACTTGTAAGTAAGCCTATAAAATCTCTTTACTTACCAAATTATTGTTTACAATTTTATGTAATCTTCAGAAAGTAGATTAAAAGTATTATTTATAAGTTTGTAATGGAATGGGGTAAGAAATTATGTAAGTTTATCATTTATTTAGTGAAATGTCCACTTTAACCTTTTGCTATCTCATATTTAAAGCTTATGTTTCTGTTTTAAGATGAACTTCTCTGAATTCAAATTCGAATTTGTGAATGCTAGATTAAATTTGTTATATTTCTTACATAAATAATTAACTGTTTAGGAAGCAGTTAAATAAATCTAAAATATGCATTATCTTAATATTTTTAAGATATGCATAATTGCATATTTTATTGATTACTTTATATTTATTTTAGTTTTCTTCCTACATAAAATTTTGCAGCAAGATCTCAAATAATTTTCAAAACTAAAATGTCAGAATTAACATAAAAATGTGTTTCTATTTTTTTTTAAATCTTTGTGGGCTGATGTTATTTTTATTACTAAAGTGTAGGTAGGTATCTTGTCATTTAGTTTTTAATAGAATTGCATTTTTAACATCTGTGACCTCTAGTTTAAAATTAACTTTGGACAGACTGAATAGATTTTTAAAATTTTAATTTGAAGTGTTTGAAATGGATTCAATAAAACTTTTTCGTAAAACTGTTGAGACTGGTTGGGTTAGTTAATTCTCCATTCCTTTTTTAAATATTGTTGATGAGAACAGTAATGGTTGATGGTATTGTTTACAGCTGTGCTGTGCTAAGGTTATGTTAGAGATAGATGCACTGGAACTTCTTGGTGCAACAGTGTCAAGTCAACTGAGCATAGATACGTTGGTGAACTTTTAAACGGTGTCTTTGCCCTACGAGGTCATAATAGAAAGGTTCCTTGTACTTACGAGTGGCCGTTCAGGTGAGCAAGGTGCGCCTAGGTCCGTGGCCACAGCTGCAGCATCCAACGCACAATAACACTAGCCGTGCACTTTCACAATCGGAATGCACCAGACACAACTATCAAACAACTATGCACTAAAAACTTGCACTAACACAAACATTTTTCATAGGATCGTATCACAGAAGTCAACGCTCGCAGTGTCCGTGTTCCTCACCACTAACCCATATTCGGACACTATATTACTGTGTAATCAACGGAATTATTACCAATTTACGGCACCGCACTCGACGTCCGTTCGCCGCCGAGAAAATACTTGTAAAATATTTTTCGAAAGCGCATAGACGCGCCGCGGACCTTTCGAAAATGTATAAAATACGATAGCGCGCTAAATAGGAAAATCGATAAGGCCGTTGGAACGCCGCCGAACCGAAACTAGAATAATAATTTATCAAAAAATGTAATAAAAACGACATTATTTTCTTGTCACGGTTCCGAGCTGTCAGATTTTTCTTAGTAAAATACGATATATTTCAGCGGCGCGTTCGTCTGCACCGCCCAAGGGCTCCCGGCTAGTCCTTTCAATTCGGCCGGGTAGGCGACGACTGCGCGCGAAAATCGACCTTAACGTCGTCGCCACTTACGACTTTCCTACATTGCCGCTAATCGCGAAAAATACGAAACGGACTCGAATTTGTTTGTAAAACTTACGACGAGTAGTAATCAGTGGATTGGAAAATTCCAAATAATAAACGGCGAGCGGGCGCGCGGTATCCGTAGAAAGAAACGCGAGACACTGTGTTTTCGAAACAACATTGGCTCGACGTCATTTTTGGCGTATTTTGAGTTGGATCATGAACGGAAAACTCGAAAGCGTTCGGTTGAGTAAAAGAGACGGAATATATTTTGATACAAACAAAACTAATCTTTATGGCGTGGGATGTTCATACATTATAGTTTGAAATTGGTGTAATATTATGTGAAAGTGAGTGAAGCCGTACTATTTTGAAGTTTTTTTTCTATAGTACGTATAGATAGGCTAGAGAGGAGAACGGCTGTTTTTCTATGTAAAACTGCGTTAGTGTGCGTGACTTCCCGTATGTGTAGTTGGCGTATGGATGGAAAGTGTCTATGTGTGTGTTTTTGTATTACACTTATATAAAATTTGTATAGCCGGTGACTGGGCTCACGGAATCAATAATCTAAAAATTCATTTTTATATTTTTGAACAGTCATGATGGGCCAGATAGGTACCTACCTACGTAGGGAGTTTGTACTTCAGTCGGTTTTTATAGGTTTCAGCGCTTGTGCTATAAGTAATACATGCATTTCGTATTATGGTTTCAAAACTATTATGTAGATGTAGTATTCCTCGTTAGGTAAGTATTTCGTTTCGTAGGTATGCATTGAACAATATTGTTGAATATTCAATAGTCTATTAGTACCTACTTGATATTTAAAAATGACATGAGATTTATTTTTAACTTTTTGATTGTAATTGGGTTTGCGGTTCCGGGTTCGATTTCTGGGCTACAAAAAATAGGGTTGTTTTTTTTGTACTTAAGTAATTTTTATGGTTTCAGGGTGTGTGGTAAAGATGTCGTCAGGTCACTACCCCGTGATGCCCACTGCTGGACGTAGACATTCCAAAACTTAGAAGGAATGCTGCCACCAAACCACTTTGGTCAAATACATCGGTGATCGTGGTTATTCTTATAAATAATTGTATAAATGTTATGGGAATACTTCCATAGTGTTTACAACTAAAAAGTGGAGTTCCTTACCGGAGTTTGTGCTCTCTGACAGCTAAAACCTGGGGGTCTTTAAGTATCTAAGTAAAGACAGAATAGGTTACTTCTAGGCAGGCTCGCTTCATCGTCGACCACATCATCCGCCAGGATCATAGACAACTCCGTCTCATAGATTGGAGGCCTGTGTTCCAGCAGTGGGTATATGTCTGATCAAGCATGATGCTCACAGTTTTTACGTCACATAGAATTCCTAAAGTTTTATAATTGGACACAGTGACCTAATTAGAAACTGTGGCTAAATGCGCAGAAAATAGTCATTTATACCTATACCTACTAACTGAGTAATAACAAGACCATAGAATAGATATTCAGACAGAGGCCAAACGTCGGCGCGCTTGCTCAGCGATGCAAGACGAGCAGTAACTTATTTCCTACTATGTAGGCTAGCTTCCATTTTAATAGGCGAAGCTGAATACGAGTATTTTACATGGAGCAAAAGTCTTCGCTTCGCAACCCATAAACTGGGTAACACGATACCCCGTGGCAAGACTGGCGACTGGTGTCCGATTTTTCTGATTTCTGACAACCCGTAACGACCGTCAAAGATCCACAAATTACAGCGGGGTCCAACGCCTTAACGTGCTTCCTGGTGCACGGAGGGGTCGGAGGGCCTCGGTATCCAATGGGTCACCTATCCATGGACCGACTTCAGCAAGAGTTGCTTAACTTTAAAAATCGAAGAAACCACGAACTCCTCGGCTATCCAATTTTGCATGTGTGTAAATGATGACGTCAAAGATGGCGTCAGATGGAGAAATGGAAACGATTCTGAGCGAGTCTTACCAGATGTAGCATTATATTCTTAAAATATACCATGGGGTTGACCTGACACCCAAGATTTGTGGATGCTCGACAATGCGGCCTCCTCTGGTCCTGGTGTCTGGTGTAAATGCACGAATTGAGGTCACCGAGCGCCCGATGCCGTCGTCAAGTAGGAAAACAAGTACTTAGAATTTAAACGATTTGTTCTCCATTTGAGGCAGTAGCTGTGACAACAAATGGATGGCAAAAACGGCTATCCTTTTCAGCGACACTCACTTATAGACACCGTGAGAATTTGAAACGTATCCAAAAAAATGGTATTTAGACCTATAAAACAAGTAAAAAAAACTTATAGCTAAGTCATAACAGCCGAAAGGGTTTATCTTCATGGTTGAGCAACGTTTAGCGACGGTCCGTGGATGTGGGACTACCAATAACATACCGGGACTCCTTCTTGGTTAGTTCCAGCTGTCATTTTTAGACTTTGTTTCAGTTGTTACGGAAGCTAGAAAGCCCTTGCGAGGGGTTTGGCGTTACCCAGTTACTGATTTGTGGAGGTACTATTAATCAAATGCATCCAATTGAAAGAACTGAAAGTCGGGCCCAACATAGTTGATTAAAGAATAGGCAGTTCAATCTGAATGCAACTGCGAATGATTGAGTCTCTGTTGCGTTACTTACTCTGTGTCAGCAGCAATATGAACACTTTGTTTTACTTGAAACAAAGACATTTGAATGGGTGACTAAAATAAAAATAATTAAGAGGTAAGTACCTATACGTACACTGTCGTTTTAATAATGAAATCTATATAAATTGAAATTGCATATCTTCTCGGTGTTCATAATAAAGAAAGATATACTTACGGAGACTGGTAAATTATCCGGAAAAGAACTGCCTTCTCTACTGTAGAAGTCTTATGTAGTGTCTTATGAAACACGTCATGATTCGCGGTCGTCAAAAAGGAACCGTGCTATTCGTCCTGTAAAACTCAGTCTCTCTCTCATAGTGGACTCATGGTGACATTGGAACATCATAGAAGGGGGGCTGGAGATCCGACTAAAGAGGCTGTGGCCATGCCTGTCGAATAAGTCCTACAGTGAAGAGCTGGAGACCGTGCGCAAACGTAGCAATGGACACCCCCATTTTGGTGGCCTGACGACCTTCAAAAGGCTATCAATCAGCCCTATTTCAGCAGGAAGGATAAGAAGGATTAGAAACGCGGAAAATGACACCTCTTTTAGAATACTAAGTATATCAACTGTCAAATTGCCATTGTTGAATCTCGAATTGAGTTGAGAATCATTGCAATTGATGAATGACAAAATATCAGATATTTCATCGCAACGATTTGGTACTAACCTCAAATGCAAATTCGTAAAACGAATGCTTGTCTAGTGTCTACCCAAAACGATTATTCAATATATACCTACTTATAAAAAGTTATTTGGGAACCACTGTTGTCCATCGAAAATCATTAAAAGGTAATCAAAATTTTCCGCCAACTGCATCTTTATTAGGTACCTACTGTTTACTAACTCAGTTTCTAACATAAAATGTGCATAAGAAAACATATTTTTACTTGCATCAGCCGTCATTCACGCACACAATCAAACGTTCTACCAGTGTGTGCGTAACAATTCAGTGGAATGGCGCTGGGTGGAATTTTCCCACCTTTCGCTGACAACTTAGGTTTAAATGAAGCGAGTTTTTTGAGCGGTTTGATAAACCGTAATATTCTAAACGGTTGGTGCGTTTTGGTTCGTATTTATTAAGAAGTGTTTCAAATAAGTTATAGCCCAAGCTGGAAATTTGTTAAACGACTGCCGATGCGGACCCAGGTTGACCAATGTAGAAATAATCTAGTCAAATGGGGCATTCTTCACCCTTACCAAACGCAGTGCACGTGCGGAGCCCCTTCACACGACATGCATCACCTTAATTGCCCGTCGTGCACAACCACCTGCACCATCCAAGATTTGAACGAGGCCAATAATAGAGCTGTAACTTTTGTAATTTTGTACCTATATTTTATTTTTTGGTATACATGGTTGTGGCAAATAAACTATTTTTCTTTCTTTCTTTCTATATAGGTTGCACAATACTGGTCGGACAAAATATAATATGAGTCAATTTAATCGACGCAAAAATAAGACAAGAAGTAAAATAATAGTTTTTCTGCCAGCAAAAATAAAGGCTTCCCGTAATTTTGACAGCCATTTTCTTTTTCGAGCATGATTTCTTTATGGTTTTTCACAACATTGTTTGCAATTACAATTATAAACACAATTTTTGTTAACAGTTATTTTTTACTGTTGGCAATTAGAAATTTCGTGAAAAAAAATGTTTGAAAAAGATTTGCTAAAATTTTCTATTCATTTTCTTTCCTTTTTGTCGCTTATTTTACAAACCCAGTTTTACCGATTAATAGTTCCCAGTTTAATTAACTGGGAACTATTAATCGGTATATAATTAACTCCAATAAACGTGCAAACAAAAAAGGTTTTTTTTTACACATTGATATATTAAAATACATCAATGGTTTTACATTATTTATTACAAAATCTACTGTAAAAGTCGGTATGAAAGTGCAAAATGACGGCAGAAAGTAAAAAGAATAAGGAAACTCGGAGACCTTACGTCACTTCTGTTAGCTATGCAGAATGCAGACGTGACGGTGCTTCAAGTGATGTAATTAAAAAAAAACACTTGTTTTTTAAAGCGTTAAATTTTTGACGAATTTCGATTTGGTGTTTTGAATTTCGATCTAGAGAATTTTACTGTTTGACTTTGATGATTCAAAAAAGTTTTTTTATTTTATCTTTCTTGGGAAGTAAATACCAATATTTGCAGTGTTACATTGGCTTGAGATAACTTATAATCATATATTCATAATATTTATTAAACCGCTACAATCCAACTATTGATGCTGGGGACCGGATCTTTGATTGTCGTTACGGAAAGTCAAAAGCAAGAAAATGTGACACCAGTCTTGCCAACAGGTATCATGCTGCCCAGTTACTGAGTTATGGAGGTCAATAAAATCATCAGGTCATGTAAAATACTGGTACTTAGGTGCATCCGGTTGGACTGAAAACCGACCCAAATATAGTTGGGAAAACGCGAGGCAGATTGATTTGAATTTGTAGTCCTGTCCTAGGGCTACAAATAAACTTAGCTATTTTCTGAAATAATGCCCATTTATAGCGTAGTAAGCAGAAAATACCAGTTCATAGTCAACTGTCGAGTTCTAAGAAACACAAATCAACGTTGCGGGTAGAGTGACCTACTAATTTAACAAAGGACTCTAACTTCTTGCGTAACATTGTCGATAGCTCGTAGATTTTTAAGAACGCTTTTGACTGAGAGCATCGTAGCATAATAGACAAATATTTCTTTAGACGATAATATTGTTACGCGCCAGAATCAATGCCGGGTATATAACGACATTATTCATTTAATTTTACAATTAAAGCACACACAGAAAAAGTATCAAATAAGTATAACATTATAATTATAAGTACAAATTTACTGCTTATTTCTAAAGAAATTTCTTCCAGCAGACGTGCGACATTAGTCACTACTAGTGCAATCTAGTATCGAGCAGCAGAACTAGTAGAGTCAAGATCCTTCTAGAATTTTCTATGCTAGAACATTCTAGAGTTCTCGATATCTGACTAACTTTCCAGATGATTGTACAGTAGAAGGATTTGGAATTAACTGACGCCCTATATAAGGGCCGCACAGCCTGCGACCGAGTTAGTCTGGTTAAGCAGTAGCCTTAGTGTGCAGAAGTGAGAGCGGTCCCCGTCCAAAAAAAAATAGAGTGGATACGAGCGAATACTTTGAAAGCGATCTTCAATTGCGGTTAAAGTGTTCAGTAGTGTATTATTGTGCTTTATAATGAGTGAGTTTAAAGTTGTAATCAGTGTTCTTTAATTAGTGTCATTTTGATGATAAAATCGCCTGTTTTTACTGTCACGAATATCACTGTAACAATATTTCTATCTATAAGTCTGGAAGCCAGCCCCAACATAGTTGAGCTTTACAGAATGATTGGTCATTCATGTGTATCTGATGTTAGTCCATATTGTTGAGCTGGGTCCATGTCTTTACTGGAATCTTTTCCTGCGAATTCTAGGTCTTCTTGACACCTCATTCACAGTAATAGCCCGCTGAGCGAACATGAATTTGTGGACAACCTTGACTCGGCACCGTATGTCATAAATAACGGGCTGAAAACACTGAGGGCCCTCAGTGTTTTCACTCATTTTTAAGCGATGTTCGCAGTCGCATGACAGTTGCAATCTGTCAAAAAAGTCATACAATTTTGACAGATAGCGACTGAGAAGCCAATGGGAACTTTGCTTAAAAATTAGTATAATTGGTACTCTGGGCATTTTTTTAGCGATCGGTAACTCTGTGTCGAGACTCTATAGTCTCGACATAGAGTTACTATGTCGAGACTTCCCGCCCGGTTATAGACTTAACCCTCACTAATTTACGCCAACTCCACATAATCAAATTGACAGTTAGCTTTTTGTTGATTGACATTAATCGAGGCTTCCTTTTCCATTCTCATGATCACTAAATGGTTTGGACTGAATTTTGTTTCCTTCAAAAGGACTAAAGTCTTCAAATTACGGAATAGGCGACGAGAAAACTTGAGGTGCTGTTGCCTAGAAATGTATAAATATCAACTAACTAGTCATTGATATCAGAACAAAGTCTAGCTAGACTCTAGACAGGCTAGATAAGAGTCAGGTCATGACGCCTGACCCTTTTGCTCGAGATAGTATGGAATGCCCCGAGTTTCCTCTATCAGCCGAGTGTTTTTTTAGTCCATGAAACGTTTTATGATGAATGTAATTGATAAGCCTATTAACAGGCTTAAGTCGTAGTCTGCTGGATATAGATCTCATCCATTGCTCCCCAATTACTCTTATGAAGCTCCTACCTAACCTACCTACCCTATGATTCCTGTGAAGATCGTTGCTTCACCCAGCTTGAGGGTGCCCATGATCCCAACGTTTTCCAATTTATGGTCTAGAGCAGGGGTTCCCAAACTGCGTCGCGACTCCCCGGGGCATCGTGGTACTTTCCCAGAGGAAAACCGCCACGGAAATTCAACGCATAAGCTGCAACCGGCGAATGAAATTCATTTTAGAAGAATTTAATATTGTAGGAAAGAAAAATAGAAATGGAGTAAACAAATACTGTGTTTATATGAAGGGTACTCTGCAAGAAAAATCTTTTCAAGAAGGCTTAAGCACACATTTAATAAATATTTTTCAGTGAATCTTAATCAGAAAAGCAAGTTCATCCGTCTTATTGATTGGACGTATACGTACCTTCTCGTTTTCCCAAACGGAGCTACACATACCCAGGTTACTTCTTTCACAAGGGCATCGCAAAAAAATATAACATGTAAAGGGAGTCCCACTATAAAAAAGATTGGGAACCGCTAGACTGGGGTGTAGCGAATTTCATAGTAACGGGGTGGTGGAAGTCAGACAGGCAGTCTTTATTTTAAATACTGGTATTCAGCTGCAACCGATTAGACTCGAAGCCGACCACTATATGTAGTTGGGCAAAAATTAGGCGAATGAGGTCTTAACTCAAGAATTCTTCTACCACCGCGTTCATCTGTTCTACGGCTTGGGCCTTTTACACTTGTGGAAATCATTCTAAGTCGACTTGCCATAAATGAATGAAAGTTGATTGCGATCGACAACTTGTGCAAATGACTCTGACAGAATACGCTGGGTTTTTCGTATTATCTTGAATATAGCCTGCGTAGTAGAATCAAGCGGTTTTTTGTTGTTATCTCAACATGCTAGGTTTGTGTATTTTTACCAATATTTGACCCTGTGTATGTACCGACGTTCAACGGATTTTATAAAGTTGTTTACAAAAACAATGGCTTCTAACTTCTAAGCCACTGAGCGATTTAATCACTTTTAATTTGTCACTTTGTAACCACATCACGTAGACAACGCAGAATTAATTCAAATTGCGTTTTCTATTGTTTTTTTCGAGTACAGTCGGCGACATAGTCATTTAACACAATTAGAAACATAATTTAAAAAAAATTAAGCGTACTCGTGCAAGTGTCGTGCGTAAGCATAACACAAGGGTAAAAAAACAAGAATAAAAACAAACTAATGCAAGGACCTACCTGACCTAAGGTAAGTTCTCTCCATGGCACGAAGTACGTCAGAATACCAACCACTGGCAACTACTACCATTTACAGTAATAATATGAGGCATTTAAGTCTTGTGATTGCGTTCCCAATCAAGGGTTTTCCTCCAGAACCCTAAGAAAGAAAATAGATTAATCGTCATAAAGTTATAATATAATAGTTCATAACTTAGTTCTTCCGCAACATCGTAGCTCACTAACGAGTAAACCTATTTCATTGGGTTTTTTTGCGATATCAAGTCACTTCTGTCGTCAATAGTACGTACAATGTGTAAACTGACAAGTATTTAAGGAATTTTTATTTTTTAAATAAAAACCATACGATGTCCTACTTTATTCAAGCAGAACTTTAGAGAAAGTTTCGTAAATGTGTTGAATATATCAGCAATATAACTAGCTAATTAGCTTTTACTCGGGCGAGAGACTTAGAGAGTAGCCCCCCCCCCAATTTCGCCTTGTCCTCCCGTCCGTCCGTCCCTTGATAGGCATGGCGAAACTGTAAAGGTTTCCAAAAATGGCTCCAATCATGGAACTAACTTTGGGATAAGTGCATCGCTAGCCAAGAGTTAACTCTGAAGGCGGTTAATTCAAATTAAGAGAAGTAAGCTTAATAATTTGGTCGTGACAAATGTAACAACTCTGACAAACCACCTCTTTGGAAAACCATACATGCGTGATATTATGTCTTAGTTTAAACTTTGAAGTAAACTGAACAATATTAAGTTGGGTCAACAGCCCAGAGCAAAGGGTTAACGATTTGAGTCACAGATGTTTTTTAAGGGACAGGGCTGTCAGGCGACGCGGCGTAAGACGAGGTGCAAAGAATAATTCTTGAAATAAAAACTTCACAAAAAGACGACGACGTTCAGGTTTGGTTAAAAGAGACAATCATAGCAGGGTAATAGGGTAAATATAGCCTTTTTTCAACTATGTTGAGTTCGACTTTCAATCTAACCGGATACAACTGAGTCTAGAATAAAATACTCTTTATTATGTACGTGTGTCTGTGTGTGTGTATACCGCTTCCGAGTATTCATAAAAAAATTAAACTCTACACATATATGGAATGGCTGTCATTTGTAGATACAAATGACAGCCGTAAGTATTATTATATCTCCTTTTAGGGTTCCGTACCCAAAGGGTAACCAACGGAACCCAATTACTAAGCCTCCGCTGTCTGTCCGTCCGTCCGTCCGTTCGCCCGTCTGTCTGTCAGCGGGCTAATAGGCAGACAGTTCACATTTCTATTGCCACTATAATAACAAATAATGAAATGAACTTAAACATTAAGGCTCTAGACAGACGGACTGCATTTCAACTGCAATCCAACTGCAAATCTGCAGTTCGGATGCAGTTTGAATGCAGTTGGCACGACTGCAATAGAACTGCAAACCAACCCTGCGGTCCAATTGCAGTCGGCGTGCAGTCGTGTGAACTGCACACCGACTGCAATCGGACTGCACGACTAAACAAGACACCATCATGAGAAAAAGTATATCGGCAGAAGATAGATATTTTACTTCAAATATGAACTATAACGTGCCTTCGAGTTCAAATCTACCTCCTATCCAACAGAAGACATTCAATCGGCCAGGAACTTCAGAATCTCATTACAGCAATATTGTCTCACCTGATAATTGCAGCGATGATAGCTCATACATAAACGACGTAGTCGGTTAACTGTATATATAGGTACATATATATTTTTTAAGTAACTATTTTTGTAATTTAATTCATAATGCCTATTCAATGGCGACAGATCGAGCTTTGCAATATAAATAATAATGTTTAAAATTGTTAAAAGCTTACCTCAAAGTAATTGCAATCCTTTCTTCTGCCGATATACTTTTTCTCATGATGGTGTCTTGTTTAGTCGTGCAGTCCAATTGCAGTCGGTGTGCAGTTCACACGACTGCACGCCGACTGCAATTGGACCGCAGGGTTGGTTTGCAGTTTTATTGCAGTCGTGTCGACTGCATTCAAACTGCATCCGAACTGCAAATTTGCAGTTGAAATGCAGTCCGTCTGTCTAGAGCCTAAAGCGGGTTCCCATTCAAGAAACGTGTTTTTTTGGGTTTATGGTACGGAACACGGAACCCTTCGTTGAGAGTCCGACTCGCACTTGGCCGGTTTTTAAATATGTAAGTACTTACGTATTTTTCCATTCCATATTATACTGAAAACTTCAGGCTGAACCCGAGGTACTTATTTTTTTGACGTTTTAAAAAACGACTTTCAGTTTGTGCTTAATAAATGAGATTTCTTCCTTGCTTTTCATTAATGTTACCGGGTTAGAGAGTTAGCTAAGCGGGGGCAGCCCTAACCGCGGTTCAATAACCGCGCTGCCCTGCTTTTAATTGTAACTTTTAACTTTTTCGTCATTTATTATTAACCATACCATAACGCACCGGAGTGAATGCGTTAACCAGATAACCTTTGGTGAAAGCTTTCCAATTTAGGTATTTGATTTGTTTTAATTTTTCGCATTGCGTTGCGGTTCTTTTGTTTTTTTTTTTTTAATATTTATAGGGATCTATATTTTATAAAATCAATTATTGTAAATTAGTCTCGCAAAACTTGAAAATGGGTTGAATTTTTTTGTGGCAATGTTCAATTTTCAACTGGGGTGATTTTTTATTACCTATCTAGGGAATGTACCTACAGCCGCCCGGTCGATTCTGTTAACATGTCGAAGTGAAGGCTTGGGTGAAGTGATCACGAGGTGAGCCGTCAACCCATGTAATAACGATGGAATGACAGCTCACTTCGTGATCACGTGACATCTTCATTATATGAATTGACAGCTCACCTCGCCCAAGCATTCACTTCGACATGTTTACAGAATCGACCGGCTGGTATGTACAATAAGTAGTATATTTTGTTCTAATATGTCATGGTTGGTCATGGTCTACCTGTCTGTCCCCTTAGCTGATTGATTAATAAACATTTAGATTTTCATATGTATATTGCAAATTATTAGTAGAATAACGACTTCACTGGGCAAACTCTATTTGAACGTACGGAGATATGGTAGAAAGATTGTATTACCTACAAAAAATGTGAGGAAAAACAAATATTTTCATATTTAGTAATAGCAACCAGATAAGGCTTCAAGATAAGTAAACTTCCTCTCCAGATAACAAATAAGAAAAAAGTTAAAATACCGAGCGCCGAAAGAAAACTTTGTCCTTTGCAGACCGACTGTGAAAAATGTGCAGCTGTTTTGGCCCTCGCGTACTAAAGTACAATATCCAACACACTCAAAAAAATCTATTTTGGCGGGACGTCCGCCATTAATATTTTGGTATCTTGCCCGTTCGTGTGTGCACTCACACATAGACACCATCAATAACAACAATCGAAAATAAACTTTACTACTGTAAACATAGGGTTAAAAGTAGCAATGACGCGAAAGTTTGTGTTCGAAAATTCAAAACGGTCCACACACGCGCCGCGTGATCGATTTTTCGAAATGGCGGCGAACTTCGAGGAACAGTCTCCCCCCTCGCGCCTCACCCCCGCGCGCTTCTATTACCCCGCCAATGCCTTTTTACGGCATTTTTATTTTTTTCTTTTTTTATTCCCTCCTTGGATCTCAGGCTCCGTTTTACAGCCTGACCCAACTTTTTTATATATTTTTTTTATTTTATAGCCTGTAGCTATTCCGCTTCGACGATGACATTTTATATTATGGTAATATGAAGTTGACTTTCATTGCAGAGAGGTCGATTTGGCCAGAAACACTAATGAAATAAGCAATTATTTTTTTTGGGTTAATTCAACTGAAATGCAGATAGCTATCTTTAGACGTGACAAGTTGCCAGCTAAGTACCAAATTAATTGCTTCAGGGACTGTTATCATGAAACTTGGTACTTTCTATAAAATGTTAAACAGTCCGACCTTTATAAGCACTAAGTAGAAAGCAAATTGTGTAAGAACAAACTTTCAAATTGTCGTTTAAACCAACCATAGATAAACAGCTACAGCCCAAAGGTTAGGTCTTAACGGGCAATCGAAAGGTCGTGGATTCAAATCGTGGAACGAGTAATGGCGGATCAAAAGGGAATTCTAACGGAAACGTAATTGGATGTTTACTTTTAAAGATCCGAAACTGTATTTTAAAACGTTGAAGTATTTTTTTGCAAAAAGGTTTTACTCTGCTGCGTAATTGCGCAACACAGTTGCAGTGCTGTCTTTCATTTTGGCAATTCAATAATTTATACATAAGGAAGAGGTGTTTTACAAATCCGAACAGATTTTTTTTCTATTTTTAATATTCGTTTTTCTATTCAATATTTTACTTCTGAACAAAATTGTTTATTTGGACAAAGCAGGTACATAAATAATTACTGGTTCTATTAAAAAAATGTGTTAATACAGCTATGTACCTATAAAATTAGAACTTAAATTTTCCTCATAGGGCATAAAAACTGCCCAAGTGCAAGTTGGACTTGCACACGAAGGGTTCCATAAGCCGAAAAAACATGTTTCTTGTATGGTGCCCCCTTTTATTTTTAGTTTTATTTCATTTTCATTATTTGTTGTTATAGCGGCAACTGAAATACATCATCTGTGAAAATTTCAACTGACTAGCTATGACGGTTCATGAGATATAGCCTGGTGAAAGACAGACAGACGGACAGTGGATTCTTAGTAATAGGGTGCCGTTTTTACCCTTTGAGTAGGGTCACAGTAGATAAATATACAGTAGGTTATCTAAGGCCGCCCGCCGAGTTATTAGCCTACTCTTGCGTTGATACCCAGGGTTGTCACTTTTACTTTTAGTTAATATTTTCGAACAAGCAGCACTTGATCTAAATTTATAAAATAAAAAGCATATTATGATTGAATATTTTACCAATTTATAAATTTAGTAAAAATAAAAAGCTTTTATTCACATAACATTTATTATACTAAGTTACAAATTTGATACCGAGAAAATTTTTCTCCTGTTTCTGCACGTCCGGAACGCTTTATTATTATTTATTAATTATTGTGAAATTGTCCTTATTACAACTATACCTACGCGAAAAATATGTTTACCAAAACGATGTTTCGTACTCAATCCTCTATTTTATAGTAAAACTAGACTTCTTAAAATAAACTTTAGCTCTAAACATAGTATTCAGAAAAATGCGACTCGGCTACGCTCTTAATAAAGCAAATAAACTGTGAAATAAACAATACAATACCATATTTTCTAATAATATTTAAGTATAAGTAGGTACTTACATTTCTGGTTGAGTAGGAAGTATGAAGAATGATAAGTCCGGGTTTGCGAAATCATTATTGAGGCACCCGAAAACACTACAATATTTTTTTCCTCTTTTTGAAGTCATGATACTCGTAATTTACGACAAGTGTCCGCCGCCCGCGCCGGCAAGAGTTGACGAACGCAAGCGGTCATGTAGCGTACGCGCGTGCTCACAGTCGCGCTGCACAGCCCGCACTGCCGCCACCTTATTATTCCATATATTATGCTAGCGTGTGCGTGAAATCGCGTGCCGACATGGCGCGCGGCGCGCACGCACACATTCAAACCGAGAGCGGCACGTTTGTATGAAGATGTTTTACTGTATATTTATCTACTGTGGTAGGGTTCCGAATTTATTAAAAAGATATTTAGATATTTTTTGTCGGTATGTTATTGTATTCAAGGTACGCAATTTGGGGTACCTGTTCTGTTTTAACTTTTCATGTTTTGACACTATAGGCAGAACGCACGACCAAAGTAAAACCTTTGTCAAAAAAAATATAAACGTCACAACGGTACTAAAAAGTATCATTACTCAAATCAAAATTCCTCTCCCGCTCAGTTCCAAAACGTCATATGAACATAGACATACGAAACTCGCTCTAGACGTTTAATATCCTATTCCTTGGCACCGGATTTTGAGATAGGGAGGCAAAACGGGGAGAGGTGGCTGTAAAATTTTTTATATCTTCGCGTCTGCGTGGATCAAGAAAAAAAAATCGAATCGATAGCGGCATGACGTACAAGTTTTATAGACATTTTTTATATTAGATGATTATGTTTTTGAAATTGTTCGGTGAAAACTCGTTAAGTCTTCGGCTTACCCGGTACCACTGTATTTCGCGGAGTTGTTGCTGACTTAAAGTAACGCTGATTTTGAATTGTGAATAAATTGCTCTAATTTGAGGTTCGTTCAGACAGCCGCAACGACTCAATTATGCGACAGCTCGTTTTCATTTCATTTACAGTCACCCATCCAAGAACTGACCTTGGCAAGAGCTGCTTAACCTCTAAAATCGATCGAGCAAATAAAAAAAAATCTTTCAGTCATAACTTTTCCTTCAACAAATCGATACACTTCATCTTTTTTGCGTTCTCGCATAAGGAAAACGGACTAATAAATATTTTTTTCAGCCTAGGTACCTAGACATTACAATAAAATCGACTGTCTGCAAAATGAAGAGTCATGGTGACTTCAAAAGTTCAAGTGTTGAATCTAATGAGAACATTAGAAAAAAAAAATTGTACTTACATACTTACCTACTGTATTTTTTGCAACTGTTTCTGAACTGTTTGAAACTAAACCACGATACTCCTTGGCAAGACAAGTGTCAGCTTTTTAGCTTCAGCCAACTCTGAGGCACGGGGGAGTCACAGTATGTAATGGATGATCATCACCCATCCACAGTTCGACCTCGGCAACCGTTGTTTTAAACTTGACGATCGACCTGTGCAGCTGCTATTATTTAACCACGACTTCTTCCTCTTGGTATTACATGATAAAAAATGGTAGATTCTATGACGCACAGTTATATCGTTTGCATGACTAGGCAGCAAAAACTGGGAAGAATTTTATTGTATAATGTCGGGTCTGAAGTCCTAATTGGTTTCTTTTGTTGAGTACTAACGAGCCTAGCAAAATTGTTAACTACATTAAAAACTGCTTCGTTCGTAAAGGTATAGTAGTCGCTTAGGAGATAGATTTATCATAGTTCAATTTCCAAAATTAGCTTTGACTAAGTAGTACGGATTGTATGGAGTTAAAAAGAGCCTGACTTCTGAGTTTTTTTCGATGTTTCTTCTTAGGGTAGTCAGGTAGGAAACATCGGTCTCATCTTGTTTAAATTGACAACAATGGTTGACGTGTAAAAGTGTTATTTTTAACCGACTTCCAAAATAGGAGGACGTTCTCAATTCGGTTGTTTTTTTTTACCGACCAACCGGTTACTCCGAGGTTTCTGTAATTATTTTTTAGTCCAATGAGGTACCTATACTTGCCATTTGGTCCCGTACAAATTAAGTTCAGTTTGGCTCAGTAGTTTTTATTTTATGAGCATTTTTGCTTACTTGGTTGATGTAATTTTTGCGAACTTGGACGATGACGTCGTCCAAGATGTCGTGTAGACCGACTTATTATGAGTGTTTACAAAAAAGTGAAAAATAAAAAAAATCTTTTTATAAGAAAAACAACCGACTTCCAACTAAAAACACTACAAAGGATAAAATAACTTTAATTTCGGAAGGCGGTGACAAAAAAAGAAGAAACAATAAAAAACGCGGACTTCCGAAATTAAAGTTATTTTATACTTTGTAGTGTTTTTAGTTGGAAGTCGGTTGTATTTTTTTGTAAAAAAGTTTTTTGTAAATAAATATAATTTGTCGGTTTTGATGGGTCTTACCTATGTGTCAAAATATTATTTACGACATGACATGTCTCTTAAATTCCTCACTCAACCGATTCCCACAAAAGTTTTCGATCAAAATGCCAGTTGAAAACTTTAAATAAATCAAAATATAGCTTAGTAAATGACAAATGTAAAAATTATTTAAACAAGCATTGCTTATGGTATTAAAAATAGATTTTTCCATGTACGCTTTGTAAAGATTAGTTCTGTAAACATCGATCGGGCGTGTTCGGAGGCGCTCGTCAATTTCCGTAAATTTGGGGCCAAGAAACAGGCGGGTTTGGAAGACAGACTCAAAAATGCCTTGCGGAATAGAATACGAAGAATGTATACCGTCTAAGTATAGGATTTATAGGTACTGTAATGTAACTTAAGGCGACAGTGACAGTGATAAGCAAGATACAGCAGACGAAATTTAGATTATTAACTGTGCTGTCACACACTGTCACAGTTCTTTCCCAATATTACTGAGGCGTAAATACCATCGGAGTCGCAAACTGTCGAAAACAGCTGTAATTTCCCTAAACTTGACATTGATTCTCGCTGATATGATATACGACACGACTTTAGGGCGCGGTTTTCAATTGGTGTAGCGTGCGTGGCCTTAGTTATTTTAATGCACCAAAACGATCTACGTTTTGACAACATCGATCGCTAAGTGTATCGCAATCCGTAGAAAATACCTCGGCTCGATAACGTAAACAATAAAATTTATGTTGTCGATAGACTCGCGTTTGACCACAATTTTACCCGATAGAAAGCGGTGATGGGATCGGCGATGGCACACGCTTGCTTAGAAGTAATCTATTTACTCTTGACTTGAAGACCCAAAGGTTGTAGCTATCAGGGCACACAGACTCCAGCAGGGAATTCCACACCTTAGCTGTACCCACAATGGGTATGAGTTTTATCTGTGTGCGATTATGTTTTACGCAATACGGTATTTTACTGAAAAAATCGAATTAGTCCGTCAGATAGATTTCCAAAAAAGATTGGACACGAAATTTTTCTTTTTTCACGCAAACAAATAATACAGTGCGTTGATAACACGCGTGGCATCACTTCGCTGGTAAAAATTAACCATAGAATCAAGCTTGTATAACAGTGTTTCGTTACTTTTTTGTTCTATAAGTATACGTATTTTATTTATTGTGGAAACTGTCTTTTTCAGTCCTCTGAAAATCGTTTTCATATCGCCTTAAAAACAGACCGCCCTTTTGTAACTCCGCGCATCTCATGGCCTCAAGCCCAGCGCGCGTAATGGCAAAACTATTTACGGACAGCGCCCTTTGCCTAGCGAATCTAATTTCTAAGGCTCGGCAATAAGGGACATTTTACTCTGCTGGGATGCCTCGAAGCAGCGAGACATATTTTTTCTTTTGCCTTGACATGCTACGGCGAGTTGCCATTTTAATATGTTTTTATAGTTTAAGTTTTAGATTAAATATTTCGAACGATTTTGTGATTATTTTTTCTTGTATTCGGCCGTCGTTTGAATGGAATGACAGGAAGTGAGTTAGCCCAGGCTGTGCCAGGAACTGTGACGGCGATATCCCGAGTGAGAGTCCTGGCGGAGGAAGCGGTGTCGCGGGGCGGTGTGTTGTTGGCGGTGTCCTTGGACATCTCCAACGCCTTCAACACCCTGCCCTGGAGTTGTATTCGGGAGGCGCTGCGTTTTCATCGAGTGCCTCCCTACCTCCACCGCGTCGTCGGGGCTTATTTGGCGGAAAGGTGTGTCACCTATCTGGGACGCGATGGCAGGTACCAGCGCCCCATGTCGTGCGGTGTTCCACAGGGTTCGGTCTTGGGCCCGCTCCTGTGGAACATCGGGTACGACTGGGTGCTGAGGGGCGAGCTCCGGCCGGGAGTGCAGCTGGTGTGTTACGCTGACGACACACTGGTCACTGCCCGGGGGAGCTCGCACAGGGAGGCAGCGTTGCTGGCGACGGCTGCGGTCTCACAGGTGGTGAGCCGCATACGGCGCCTCGGCCTGGAGGTGGCCCTCAACAAGTCGGAGGCCATTGTTTTTCATGGCCCCCGGCGAGCGCCGCCGCCGGGATCGCACATCGTGGTCGGGGGGGCCCGTATCGCTGTCGAGTCCACCATGAAGTACCTGGGATTGGTGCTCGACAGCCGGTGGGATTTCGGCCCCCACTTCCGGCGGCTGGCGCCCAAGTTGTTGGGCGCGGCGGGGGCGCTGTCAACGCTGCTTCCCAATCTGGGGGACCCGAGCACCGCCTGTAGGCGGTTGTACGTGGGGATCGTGCGATCGATGGCCCTTTATGGGGCCCCGATCTGGGCGGCTGACCTGACGGCCAGCACCATCACTGTTCTGCGGAGGCCGCAGAGGGTGATGGCCGTCAGAGTCATCAGGGGATATCGCACGATCTCCTACGAGGCGGCTTGCGCACTGGCCGGATCTCCGCCGTGGGACCTGGAGGCGAAAGTGCTCGCGTCACTGCACAGGTGGCGCGAGGGCGCGCGGGCGCGCGGCGAAAGACTGACGCAGCAACACTTGGAGCTGCGTCGGTCGCAGCTGCGCGAGGTCCTGGTGGCGGAATGGCGGGACAGGCTTTCGAGCCCTTCCGCCGGCCTCATCACCATCGAGGCCATCCGGCCAGTGCTCGACCTCTGGCTCGGGAGAAGGCACGGCTCCCTGTCGTTTCGTGCGACGCAGGTCCTCTCGGGGCATGGCTGCTTCGGGAGGTTCTTGTGTCGCATAGGCAGGGAGCCGGACGCTCGATGCCACCACTGCGTCGACTGTCGGGAGGACACGGCACGGCATACGCTTGCAGAGTGTGCAGCTTGGGAGGAGCCGCGCCGTGCCCTCATCTCTGTTGTAGGCGGTGACCTCTCGCTGCCGGCCGTAGTCCATGCTATGGTCGGCGGTGAGGAGTCCTGGGACGCGGTGGTCTCCTTCTGCGAGACAGTTATCGCGCAGAAGGAGGCTGCGGAAAGGGAGAGGGAGATCACAACCGCTCTCCCTGCCCGCAGCAGGCGCATCGGGCGTCGGAGGAGGGCATACGCTGCCCTCTTCCGGCCCCCCTAACTGGGTCCAGGGGCGGCGGACTTGGGGATGTCCGTCGCCCCCCACTCATCCGGACCCGAGGTGGCGGCGCGTGGTGTTCCCGTGCGCCCCTCTTTGACGTAGCGAGGGGAGTTAAACACCTCACTCCCCTCGCCGACGCGAGGTGGCCCGCAGTGGCGGGCCGGCACCAGCCGGGGATTGCGGAAGTCGCTTACGTTCCCGCGATCCCCGGCGTAGGTGGGAGATGGAACACCGGGGTGGTTTTAGTCAGTAAGAGTCTGACAGACCCCTCCACCCGCCCCAGGGTGGAGGATTTCCATGAGGATTTCCCCCCGAGATCAAAAAAACAAAAAAAAAAAAAAAGGCTGTGCCAGGAAAATCTATATGGGGGACAGCTTCCAGTCTAAGTACCTAGATGCAGCTGAATGTCAGCATATTATGGGCTGGGTTTTAAAAAGTCAGATAATATTTGTTTTGTTAAATAAAATACACGGCGGATTGACATAGTAGATACCTAGTTCTTTTTCAAAAGGTGCGAGGAAGCTACTTTATTCCCTAATTTTAAAAATATCGTTGTTATGTATTGCTACTTGAGTAGTAGCACTACATTATACCGTCTTTCTTTGGTCATTTCTATAGCTTTCGATTTTGTAGATGTTAGCAGGTAGTTCCGTAGGAACTTTGAGGTGCAAGTGGGGCCTATAGGCGCGGGCCTGGGGACGGCGAGCGTTGGGTGGCTCGCTTTCCGATCACAACCAGGCCAGGGTCGATGGCGCGTTGTGCTCCACGCGCGCCTCAAAGAGATGTCAGCATAGGAGACGGGGCCCGCTAGGGCCAGAGCTTGCCAGGGTTGCGGAATTTGTTCGAAAGAGTCACCGCGGCCCTGGAACGCAAAGGGCTTTAGAAGGAAAACGGATGGGTTTTCGTCAGTAATAGTCTGACACGCCCTTCCGCTCCAACCAGAGCGGAAGAAGTCATTTGATGATTTCCCATCCCCAAAAAAATATAAAATAAGTGGGGCCTATGACACCGCAGCCGAGGCGGAATGGACGCCCGAGTCGAAGTCGAGGCCGTTATGGAGGTACAGCAATGATGAATACACGTGTATCAGACGACGTTTTTTCAACACATTTATTTAAAAATCAACATAATATTTAGGAACAAATCATTGTGAGAAATAATAGCTTGCAGATTTATTTTAATTTTCATTTGCCTTGGTCTAATGTCGTGGGGGCTGTTACAAGGTAGGAATAATGGGTAGGAGTTACCAGTTTTTGTGTTAGTATATTGGAATAGCATATTCCGTACCTACTCCAGTCCGCGTCCGAAGCTTTTGAAGCGTTATGTTGGGTCTTATCAGGGTTTTATCTGTGCAATAAAGCAGTGCAGACAAATGTCGGTTTTCTAGATTTTTTTATTCAGAGTTCAGTCTGTGCAGACAAACATCTGTTCTGTATCGTGTGGATCATCTGTTAAGTAGCAGTAGCGTAGCTAGTCTCAAAGGGGCCCTGTATCAATCATTTTTGGGGGCCCCGTTTTTAGGGGTATTGTTTTTAAAACAAAATAGGCCCTACTAACTCGGAACTGTCTTGGCAGGCCACGAAGGAGATGGCCCGACTAAATGTATACCTTTAGGGGCCTCGTAAACCGGGGCCCCGTATATTTGATACGGCTGGATACGGCTGATACAGCGGTAGCTACGCCCCTGTTAAGTAGGTAGATAAACAATTAAAACTTGCTTATTTTGACACCGAGCAATAGCTCAGTTTTGATTATGAAATAACATCATAAATAAAACATACCTACTCTGTATTAATTGTTAACAGGAAATATTTTTCACACTTGCCGTTTCTATGATAAAAGAGAAATTTAACATAACTAGAAAGTTGACAATTAGTTACAAAAAAGAAATCATACCTTCATTTTGACATTAATTCTAGGCTTTTTGTAAAAAAATATTTTGATATTAGTTAGTAATATTGATTAATTGAATAACATAGATAAGTTATTTATTATTTATTTAATATGGGTTTGCTCTTGACTCTAGTCTAGGTCATAGATGACAGAGACAAAGTCGACGATGGAGCGAGCTTACCCAGAAGAAGCCTGTTTACTCCAATTTTGAAAAACGCAGGGTTAGGTATTTGTAAAACACTAAAGCACGATTATAAACAACTTAACTAACCCAAAGAAAAAATCTGCTGTTTCATACATTTTCAACGTCTAAATATTGCACTTTTTATGAAACAGCTGATATTGTTTTCGAGTGCTAACGTACCGCTGAATCAAAAACCCATTCTGTCCAGTCTCCAAAGTACGTAAGAAAAAAAGCAATGGAAATGTTTTTGTACCAAGTACTGTATACTACTTCTTACACGTGGTTATGACCGCATTAAGAAGCTTGAAGATAAAATAGTAGGTCTTCAAATGGCAACGTCATGTCGTGACGGAACCTCTGATCCGAACTTCTCTCGAAAAAACTTCAAAATTTCATTAAAATGTGCCCCAATTTCTTGAAATGCGATAAGGTGTGTGTTGACAGATATATTTTTCTAATTTTTGAGTAACGATAAGAACTTTTGATACTGTTATTCCAATTTTTGAGTTTGGACTTTTAGATAGTTAGAACAGAAACTCAAAACAAAGTTGAATTGGACAGAAGGAGACATGTTGCACCAAAGTCAAATAGATTGGGATCCGGGCAACGCTGATATTGACGAAGAACATTCTTCCATAGTTCAAGCTGATACACGAGCAGATGACATATGTGCCAAAAGCCTGGAGGTCAATATCACACAGAGGAGTAGGTACTTTTATTCCTATCACTCGCCTAACACTGGCCTGATTTAACATTTGAAAGTCACGGCCACTAGTCCAGTATTCCTCAGTGATTAGGTTCAATCTAGATCAAACTGTTGACCTTAAACTGTTGGGAATCTGTTCACTCGTGGAAAGAATATAGACCACGAAATGCGATAGTGGCACTAGAGGGTAGTTTTGGAGTTAGTGAGACTTCTCTGCCAACCTCAGGGCGGAGGACATCCACGAGGACTTTTCTGCCAGGTTGGAACCTGGCAGAAAAGGGGAGTAAAGCTTATATTGAGTGACCGATTGGCGTCTAACACTGATCTCTGAGTTGGTTTCGGTGTTTCATCTCAGGGTATTCAGCTAGGAAACACCGGCCTCATCTAGTTTATACTTAATTACCAAAACAGATTGACGCGGAAAAGTGCTATTTTTAATCTATTTCTCACCCATTTATCATAACGAGTGGAAGGGGGGCAGCCGGTCGATTCTGTAAACATGTCGAAGTGAAGGCTTGGGTGAAGTGATCACGAGGTGAACTGTCAATCCATATAATCAAGATTGAATGACAGCTGTTGGTCGATAGGCGGCGAGATGGGCAGACGACATCGTGGGTTTGGCACAAGAAAATAGAGATATTCCCAGCTTTGGTGAACTCTGGCTGAGCATGATGATGATGGAGCTACAAAAGAAAAACGTACAAGAAAACAAAGAAGAAACCAAACTAAAGTTTATCCAAACAAAAATTTTGCGCGCTCTATCCAATTTCCGCTCTTGCTATTACGTTAGATAAGTGCCAAAATTTTCTTATCGCAGTTCAAAGAATTTGGAGCGTATCGCTTGAGATTGTTGCCGCTTTTACTGCACGTGGCGGTCAGGGGTCGAGAAGGCATTTCGGATGTTGCTCCAGACCCAGAAAAGTTATCTGTCGCCGTTCTAATGAGGTGACCGCTGAAATCGGGGTCTCTGCCACGTGTAAAAGTGTGACGTTTTCTTAGTTTTTGCTGTTTTCTTTATCAGTTTGGTGTGATATATTTTGCGCGTTTGTGTTTTATTTTCGGGAGCAAGAACTTTTTTATTGTTGTTTAGGCTTGCGTCACCTGATGTTAAGCGATGATGTGATCGGCGATGGAAGAGCTAGGAGTTCACTTTTGACTTATAGACGCTCAGGTTTAACTAGGGGGTGCGTGACCTGAAGTAAAGACTGCTACTCAGCTGCATCGTGTCATACTTAAGGTCATAGCACACATATCCAATCGCCAAGGGATCGTCACCGTATCAACTCAGCTGTGCAGTATTTTTTTAATGAAACGCCCACTACAACGCACACTAGTCGGAATCGTAACGTAACCGCCTCGCTTCGGGGCAATACGCCGAAAAAGGCGATACGGTGACGTTCCCTCTCCGAGTTGATATGTGTGCTTCGACCTTTAGAGTTGGCAGCCGGTTAGGCATATGGTGATGGGTTTCCACGTAAGTTGTTAGGAAATCTAAAAAAAAAAGTTTGCATGTAAAAGAAGTTTTATTTTCCGCGGTTTCGCTTCCTTGGTTTATCCTGCAATAACCGTACATGGTCTACAGTAGTTTGTTCCGGGTCTGGCTGTTTGTGTATGTGAGTTTGTAAACGCACCCACGATAAAGGAGAAATCCATAGCGCGGGGCAATGTTTTAACAAAAAAATGGTTTCTGTTGAAAAAAAATTTGGAAGAGGTTGTTCCCGAGCTTGCGTTCTACAAACAAACAATTTTATCATACTTTCCGATTGATAGAAATTTCATTACAGTCGATTCAGTAGTTGAAAAAAAAAGTTTTTTTTTTGTTTTGCTATTTTTCCTTAGTGAATATCAGCTACCCAACATCATTCTTAAATAATAAGAGCACGCACTTCGGGAACACCCTGTGATAAATTCGAAAGGAACTCTATCTGAAGAAGAAAGAAAGAAAAAGAGTTAATCTGCGGCAAGCATGACGCATACCAAAATATAAAAAAAAAACAAAATTACAAAAGTTATTCAAGTTGGGAAGATATGCGTCACATTCGCGCAAAACGGCCATCGCTCAGCATACTGCTGGGACCTGTGAATCGTGTGCGAGACAGAGCTACAGCGCTGGTTTTCAGCGACAACCGGCGTCGACAGAATGACGTAAATCGGGGCAGCATAATAAGTAATTAAAACGAAATAAATCAATATAATATGGGTGAAAATATAATAAATGTAACGTTTAGTTAACGGCAACAAATTGTTGCGCAGACGATGGAACGTAACCGACAAAAAGTGGCGGGCGATACACTAAATAAAAAAGTATCTGTTTGTTTGTTATCTCTGTAAACAGATTAGGATGAAACTTGGCACCCGGGTAGACCATGTCACGGAATAGGATATACGATACTTTTCATCCCGGGAGTATGTTCCCTTAGGATAATTTTCGATTATCACGCGTGCGAAACCGCTTGCAGAAAGATCCCGATCAGAAACTGATCCCACCTATGTCTAAGAAGAAATATAGATAAATAAGGAAACCATACATAATTAATTTAACACCATGGCAGTGACCTATGATTCGCGTGTCATGACGTCAACGTTGATTCATAAATCGATGATTTACGGCTATGAGAACATTATTTTTATATTATTGGAATAGGCTCTGGTTTGACCACTCACACACATCTGATGTTTAAAGCGATGATGCGTAGAACCAAATTTTTTGGCTCAACAATTCCAACTAAGTAATACATATTAAGCTGCCACTAGCGGCTCCGCTCGCGTGAATGTCCAAGGGAAAATACTTCCGGGATAAAAAGTATCCTATGTGTTATTCCAGACTATAATCTAGCTCTGTGCCAAATTTCATCAAGATCCGTTCAGCCGTTCTGACGTGGTTGAGTAACAAACATGCATCCATCCATCCATACATACAAACTCCGCTGTATGTTTACGTTGACGTCGTGGTGGGGCTGAAGGTTTATCTTTATTGGCTGGCCGGGGTGAACACTGACGAGGAACAGAGCTCCCACATCTTTCTTGCCTTAATCAGCCGGTCTGAGATGAGATTCACAAGAGCAAACGAGCTCGGGAGAAGGATGTATAATCCAGTAAGATGATGGCAGGGATCCTTAACCTAAGTATACATATAATAACAACAATTATTGTGTTAGTAAAGCTAAAAATTAAAACTATGTTAGTATCACTTATAATATGACGGGCAGGCGTTTTGGGGGACTGTCTTTATGTAGAACTTTGACGTTCAAAAAGTGCTGGCACTCAGCCTAATTTGAATAAATGACTTTTGACTTTTGAATAGTTGCACTAAGTCTTTGTGCGTTCCGGACCCGGTGGCACCTGTCCGCGGAAGCGGCGGAATACCACATCCTGTGGCCAAAAGCTTTCTTCCACCACCTGATGCAGGTAGCATGTTGGTATGCGCACCACATGACGTTGCGATGCGACTCCAACAGCTGCACTAGCAGCACATTCTTCAGCGGCTTTATAATATTAATATAGAAAATAGATAAAAACGAATGTGAGTTTGTTTGTTAAGCTTTCACGCCTAAATCGCTGTACCGATTTCGAATATATTTGGTACAGAGATAGACCCTGCAGACGGTTAAAGGGTTGTACTTTTCTTTAATTAATTCCATACAAATAAATGATTGTGAGCAGTGGCAGACTTGCTTTAACATTTCGAATGCCATTGTCACATTAATGTGACAAACGAAAGCTTAACCTGAACGCCAAACGTCACAAATATGTGACAAAAAATACGGCGAATGTGTGGCTTGGCGTCGGGAGTATGCCGATGCGTTTATGCTCTGGCGTTCAGAAGCTTAAGGCCAATTAGGCCTTGGTCTAGAGCGGTCAGATATATCTGTAGCCTTAACGTGCTAATGCCATCCAATTCCGGTGATGTAAAAGGGATAGTACTATTCGCTATGTATAGCTCCGTCTCTCTCTTAGAGCGGGATCATGTTCGTTTTAAGACTTCATAGTAGGGCTCGCTGTCCGATCACCACCAGGCCCGGGTCGATGGCGCGTTGTGTTTCACGCGCGCCTCAAAGAGATGTTAACATAGGAGATGGGGCCTGCTAGGGCCAGAGCCTACCAGGGTTGCGGAATTTGTTTCAAAAGTCACTGCGGCCCCGGAACGCAAAGGGCTTTAGAAGGAAGACGGATGGGTTTTAGTCAGTAAGAGTCTGACACACCCTTCCGCTCCACCCAAAGCGGAAGAAGTCATGATTTCCAATCCTTAAAAAAAAGGCCCCCAGAGCGATACCGACAACAGTGAGCAGAGCACTAGTGGGAGCGACGAGCGAAAAGCTGATTGTTTATTGTTATGTACTAGCCTTTTTCCAACTATAAAGGGGTCGGCTTCCAGACTTGCCGGATGTAGCCGATTGCCAGTAACGGGATAACAGGACTCCTTGGCTAGACTGGTGTCAGATTTTCTGGCTTCTCGCTACCCGTAATGACAGTCAAAGGTATAGGACGGATAATGGCAGCCAGGACTAACGCTTAACGTGCTTTTCGAGGCACAGAAGTCTCGGTGTGTCCTTAATAGATGGTCACCCATCCACTGACCGGCCTCGGCTAGCGTTGCTTAACCTTGAAAATCGTCCCGTGTGGCAGTTATTATTTAGCAACGAGCTCTTGGTACTTAGATGTCTTAAATTGACAATAATATTTATTTCGATTCGAGGCCAGTGTTTAACGGCCTTGGGCGGCTAAGAATGCTAGTCCGTCTAAGATTCTGTATCGGTCATGAATCGTATTAAAATTAATCATAGGCATGGTTAAATATGTTTCTATAAAAAACCCTGATCATACTTCAAAAAATACATCCATCCATCTTTGACTCAAAAATATCTACATAAAAAGCCAGTTATATTTTTAAATCGAATTCTGAGAATGGAGAGGCCTAAATTCAGCCTATTTGGTAGAGGATGCAAAGTTCAGCATTGACGTCAGTAAACTAGTCATAACTATGCCAGCCAGAGTTGCCAGTAATAAAAAACCGGCCAATTGCGAGTCAAACTCGCGCACGAAGGGTTCCGTACCATCTATCTATCTATATAAATAAAAATGAACCGTTAAATGTGTTTCTAAGCGCAAAACTCGAGAACGGCTAGACCAATTTCGCTAATTATTTTTTTGTTGTATTTGTTATTGTCAGGAGAAAGTTCTTATGAAAGAAAATTTTGAAAAAACATTTATATCCGGGCGAAGCCGGGGCGGTCCACTAGTTATCTATAAAAAGGCTAAAATTATATTATTATTATTTTTTTTTGTTATAGCGGCAACAGAAATACATCATCTGTGAAAATTTCAACTGTCTAACTATCACGGTTCATGAGATACAGCCTGGTGACATGGACAGACGGACAGCGAAGTCTTAGTAATAGGGTCCCGTTTTATCCTTTGGGTACGGAACCCTCAAAACTAATCAACGTTATTCTGACACGTTTTTGAGGTTTTACTTGTCGGTGAAATCTAGAATAATTTTGTAGCTCCGGCCTCGCACGGGTGCAAACTACGTACAGGGTGACCGGTAATGTCGCATAGGATGTTTAACATCTGACGTCTCACCTTGGTAAAAAGCTACATTAACATTAAAAGTACCAACTGACGCTTAGCACTAGAAAATTGACATTTGGAATGGGTACTTGGGTCAATCAACTATTTTACCCACACTTTGGACAGGTAAGAAATATTTTTTTTAATAATTTTTTTTTTTTTTTTTTAATATTCAGAGTCGACTAAGGCATTAATAATATCATCTACTTTAATGATTTAGAAAGGCAGCGAAGTCAATTGAAAATTAACATAGTTTTAGTAGGAAAATACAACACATACCCGCAAAAACTGTCTCCAGTGTTACCTGCATTCAGCATCAGATAAATGGCAAATAAAACAAGTATTTAAAAAAAAAACAAATTATATTTACTCTTACATGCATAATTAATNATTACTATCTGATGAAGGTACTTCGCGTGAACTTTAGCCGAAAACACATGTTACGTACTTTAAAACAGCTGATTATTATAAGTAAATATTATAACTTACATCGAGAAATCGCGGTCACTCAGCAGACGACACAAAAAGGCACGCACTCCCTCCGGACGTACTTTGCGGACTGGCGGCTCGAAGTCGCTACCAAAACGCCCCGTCGCGCCGTGCGAGCAAAGGCAAATAGAATTGAAGCTAGTAATGATAAACAGAGCCATCTATGTGTTAGCTGGCGAAATTCTGTAGCGTAACTCAGTATACGAAAGAAAAAGTATTTTACCAGGGGACACAATTTTGAGATTTTTTTTTGTAAAAGTGGTTTGTCTTTTTAAAGTTTTGTATTACACACAATAAACTGTGTTACACCGTCTTTTTCTTTAATAAAATTCAACTGAAATCGAGAAGTAGAAGTACATTTATTATGAAACTTCACAAGTTGATGTGGACTCTAGACAAGAATATTTTCTATGGCGCGAATATTTCGTATCCTGAGTTACCATAAAAAAATGTAGAAATTAAAGATTTTCGAGAACGTGATCAAGTTTTCCGTTGTGCCTAGCAATCTTAGATGCAATTGTGACATCTCATTTGTGTATGTCTATTGTCAATTAGTGCACATTTATAATGAAGTGTCGGGGACAGCAAAGTGTGGGTAAAATAGTTGATTGACCCACTTATTCATATTAATCACGCCGACAAAGTGGTAAAATAAAATCTTGAAATAAAATTGTTTTGGGGTAACCCACTTTTTTTTAAGGATGGGATATCATCGAATAACTTCTTCCGCTCTGGGTGGAGCGGAAGGGCGGGTCAGACTCTTACTGACTAGAACCCATCCGTGTTCCTCCTAAAGCCCTTTGCATCTCAGCTCTCGAACGACGTAAGAGAGTTAATACAAGAATCCTGAATGCAGCGAGGGATTTAAGCTAGCCCAAGGCAAAGACACCTTTATCCCTGAGGAAGAGCATACTCTACTTTTCACACCTACTGCGTGAAAATTGTGCTCAAGCCATGAAGAGAGGTAGCTGGCCACCGCGAGCGGCGCGCCCATGCCCTTTGGCAAGTTAATGGCCTTAGATTTTCATGCTTCTAAACACTTATCTGTAATGATAATGACTGACAAGGATCTACAAATGACACATGCTTTCCATGGCACGGAGGAATCAAGTCAAGTCAAGAAAGGAAAGGAAAGGAAAGGATTAAAATTTGACCTATTGAAAAATTAGAAAAGTACAAATTAATCATACTGAGAGCTTTCGGCAAAAATGAGTTCCTTTTGTAGTTTGAATGTTTAAAATCTTTTTTTTTTGGTTTTTCACTCGATCCTGACGGAACATTTTGTTTTCAATAACTTTCATTTCGATTAATGAAGTTGTATACTGGCAACATTAACTTTTACTAATACTTACGTAAAATATCACTATTTATCACAAACAATCCGATCGGCTTGTTTGAATACTTTAGTGAAAATCATGAGTTATAAAAATAATGTTGTATTTTTATTATAAGCCGATTTGCTATCTTGCATAAACAATTGAATATTGTGAAACGCAGAAATATTTAACTGCGCAAATTAGTTTTTTTGTGGTTAGTCAGCCGACAATCGCAATAGTGCGTAAACAATAAATAAGTAGGTACTTACCTATTTAATTATTAATGTAACAAACAATATTATTTCAACTTCAGGTTTATTCAAAATATACCCGTTTGCGTAGGTACCTGGTTTCAAATTTATGTTCGTAAAATAATATTAGCCCATTTAAAAAAAAACCCGTAGTTTGATTGGTTGAAAAAACCTGTGCCTGGGAATTTCTTGCCAATCAACTTTTAGGTTTCTGCTTCTCGAATTCGGATTAAGTATCTTGCTTATCCATTAGATAAACTAAACAAATAAAAAAAACGAGGAATTTCCCGTTCCCGTAGGTATAACCTATACCATTCCTCATGAATGTGGCTATCATATACAAAAAGAATTTTCCAAATCGACGAGTCTTGGAGAAACGATTCAACTGTTTTGGATTCCTCAACGTAATGAATAAAAAAAGAAGAGCAGAGAGGTAAGACAAACAATCTCCACTTCTGGGATCCTTATCAAGCACGGAAATAGAACATGGTTAGGTGAATAGGCACCAAGGGTCATTTACAACTGGGTTAAGCCTAGTTCGCTACCACACTGAATTAACACACTAATATTATTGGGTCCTACATTGTGAGTTGTTATGCTTCATTCCAATAAGTAATAGATATGACAAAAACGGCAATGAAGAATGAAGAAAATGGATTAAGAATTTCCCTTCGGATTATGATGCAAAGTTTGATACTTACTTACTTAGTATTCTCCCATTGCAGGGCAAAAGCTTTCTTCTCCCTTTTCAAAATGCCTTCTTTTGTTTCCTGGTCCATCTAAGCTAAAGACCACGTCACGTGCTTGTTACTAGTTTTTTGACCCCAAGAATCACAAACTTCTTATCTCACTGCTTAAATTAGATATCAAAAAATACTTTTAACGACACGTCACATTGGGCAGACAAAATAACAACAAAAAAATAGCACGCGCCATTTTTTAAATAGCGAATTTGATTTCGCAGATGTTCTAAAAACAAAAACATAAAAATAGCGTCCTTGACTTTTTTTTATGGCCTAGTTGTTAAGACCTTTTAGCCAAGTCTTTGGTTAAAGTGATATATTTTATATTTCTTCAAATGTTAGTTAAATATATTTATAGATGCGTCATTGACATTATAGCTTGCGGGCCTCAGATAAAAAAATAGTTTGCATTAGCTATTTTGCGTTGCGGGCGGAGGACCGCGGTTTCGCCCGCAAGAAAGGGTTTAATTATCCCAAGGGAACATAGGTACTACTGGGATTCAAACGTACCTATCCTTTGTCTTTATCCAAGACAGGATCCGCTGGTATAAGTTTTATAGGTACAAATCCGTTCAACTTAACAAACAAACAGACAGGCAGAGAACTTTTTCGCACTCATAGTATGGATTACTCATTAATAGGTACTCATTGATATCTTTTAGAGAAATAGAACACAGCGTTCTCTGTGGACCGAATTGGGGAGATTGAGAAGGTCGAAATCTACACGTGTCTACGGCCTACAACATTATCGGATGCTCTCTTTAAAATGCTGTAACTGATTGTGATGTAACGCGTGTAAGCATTATCAGGTTGTTTACTTCCAGTGCTGAATGTTATCCTTATTAATAAAGGCGTAAGTACAAGGAACGCTGTTGAAGAAATCATTCAACTCAGCCTACATCGAAGTTAACTCCTGCCTTGTCTTTGCATAACTATTTTGGGGTCAGTTCCCAGTCTAACCGGATGTATCAGACCAGTAAATGTTAAATCGAGCTTCTGCCTATCTGACCTTCACAACCCAGTAGCTAGATAACACGAGACCCCTTGGTAAGAATTGTGTATGACAGACTTTCAGGCGTCTGTCATAATAAATAATGACATACTTACAAGAAATGATTCCATTTTTAAAGGTTTCCTGTTTTAATTTTATTTCAGATGGAATGACAGCTCACTACGTGATCACGTGACATCTTGATTATATGGATTGACAGCTCACCTCGTGATCACTTCACCCAAGCCTTCACTTCGACATGTTTACAGAATCGACCGGAAGGACTGCTGTTACTTGAGGGTGAATTCAGTGAATCGTGATGTTATTGGACCAATGGAAATACTTCTCAATCCAGCATCTAGATATTATAGACGGTATACGGAACAGAGATTAGAGTCCCGAAAACCTCCATTGAACAGGGAGGATCCTCCGACCAGATGGTGTATTGTATGGTGGTCGGCATTGATGCCGCAACAATATTATACTGTCTTGAATGGTAGGTACTACGGGATTTAAACCACTGGTTCATTGTAAATTTAACAATTTACATGGAACGAATACCATATGCTTACTTAATAAAACAATTAAAAATCCACACAACAGTCAACATAATTTAAAAGCAAGAACCCAAATTAAGTATAAAATCAAGTCCAAAACATCAAGAAACCAGTTTGAACTCGACAAGTTTATTTAAAAATTGCTTATTAATGGCGGCCAAGCTAAAAATAGCATCAGAAAATGCTTGCTTTCTAATTTTGGCTCGCTTACATCACACAACTGTACAAAATACCTACCGAGCACCAAAAAACATGAATAAAAACACTTATTGATAAAAAAACTTGTTTCTTTTTTGTTGTTTCGTCTGTTATGCTACAAGTTATTGTAGAAGGTGAACTTTGATCGAGACTAACTAACTAAGGCTCACTTGCGCTGCTCCGCTTAGCACTGGGCGTTCGGTCTTATCTCTACCAACATTAACAAGTTATTGACATTGATTGACGCCGAGGTGATAATGGAGTCTTCTTTTCGTATCGACAGTTCATCCAATTGTACTCTTTGGGCTTTATTCAGGATATAAAACAATCTATTATCGGAATTACACTGAGCTTAGTTTAGCCAACTCACCCTCGTGTCTCTAACTTTAAAATCGGGGTCCATCTGACTGAACGGATGAACAGGATCTAAACTACTGATGGTTAGGGCTTTAAAGACAGGAACCCTACGATTACTATCGACGGGATCCGCCTGCCAACCTGACCTTAATACCTAATATATTTGTAGAGACTTGCGAATGGACATAAAAAAAATGTATAACTTAATAAATTCCGCGGCGAACCTTCTACATTAAACATCTTATTGTGGGCCAACTTTGTCAAGACCATTGGCCGTACTCTGATCTTTTATGATTTTGTTTCAGTTTTGTTCTAAATATAGGTAGAGACTAGATGGCGTGGGATTTTCCTTATAAACGTCTTAAGGAAGAGTGATGGGCAAAATAAGATATCAGTGTGTAAGTAGGTAGTCTATAGACACGACTGATCAGGTTTTGTTTTTAAATTTCTGTAGCGCGCCCTGGGTTTTTTTTTCTAATGTGACTTTATGGGCAGGTTTCTGAATTGAGTAAGTATTTGAAGTTAAGAACGTGACAAACGTCAAACGCTATCCTCTACCTACTTTAAAGAAAAAGTTTGACAGGTTCTCAGGCAAGTAGAGTAAAGTTTGACAAATACTTAGAGAAGGTAGGTATGTGGCTCCCGACAAGTAGCCTATTTGCGTAGGTAATATCTACACAAATTCATGTTATCGATCGCCTTCATTTTGTCATTTCACAAAATGAAGGCTTAAGAGAAAGGGCCTAGGTATAAACCGACTCATCAGTGGGTGGAATAAAACTGCCGATGATGGTGATGGTTGGTTACACTGTGAAACCAATCTCTCACACCCTTGACTAAAATAGGGAGGCACTACGTAGACACACTATTATCAAAAATGTAAAACTCTCAGCAGTTTTATGCTAAAACCCAAATTATTCCGCCTGTCTGCTGAAACTACAATTTCGTTGACGTTTTTTTCAATTACAGTTTGAAATCATTCAGCCAAAAACGTAAAAAGGTCATTTTAATAGAAAAAAACCTCAGTTGACGCAATATTACGTTTTTTGAAAGTACCTACTTACAGCAAGTGGTCAGTCTTATTTATTTTTCTGTCCATGGTCAGCAGTTTTTGTTTGATTTGCTGTGCAATTCAAAATGGACGCCGAATTTTGTAAAAACAGATGAGCATCTGCATTTAATTTTTACGACACTGAAACGATTTGTTCATAAAACAACTTTGTTTTGGATAGCAAAAGACTGCATGTTCGACTGTCGAGTCTTTGTATTAGATCCTTAGTTCCTCGGTTCAGATTATTTATGATAGGTATCTACTCAGCCCGAAGTCTGCATTTGACTCGCGTTAAGCAAAACTGATTTGGCAAACTGAGTGTGTACCAAGTTCAGCTTACTCCTACCGTAAAGGCGTGATGGTCTGAATGAAATAGTTTTTAAATTTGATAGAAAACATTGCGTAACATTGCAAAGCTTATTTTATTCGTTTTCAAATCTTCTTGAGCACAGATCACATTCTAAGCCTGTTTCAAGATTTCGTATTCAAAACGCAAGTAGTTACTTAAATGCATCTAATCCGAGTTCAACTCGTCAGTAAGTTAAAAATAAACGTCAAGTTAACTTTCAAAAGAACCAGGTTCTTGATATTGCGTCACTAAAGTTTTTGCGCCATCTTTTGAGTAGGTATTTTTCCGTCTGTTAGAGGCCAGTGGAACTTTTTGACGTTAGATGTGTCTACGTGGCCCATAGATTGGTTATGTATTTTTGTAAGTAGGTACTTATGTACTATTTTCCGTGTAGAATATTTACTAGTAGGTAGGAACATATTTTCATAAATTTACGGGCAAATAATGGTGAACTATAAGTGGACTTCCTAGGAGGAAAATACAGGCGTACCTATGCTATGAGCTATGAGTGGCGCGTAAGAGTGGCTGATTTTTAGTTGCAGGATAATTGAACTGACAGCAAGAATTACGAACGTTAGGTATATTGGATGCCCACAGCGTGAGACCCTACTCTATGGGTAGATATCCTCGGGTGATATCCATCTATGTTCAGCATTGCTCCTTCATAAGGGAGGTCGCCCAACGGCGGCTTTTTGCAGCGATTCGGTAACGATACAATCGCAAAAGTACCGTGATGTATATAGTCGCGATACTGTTGTGCCTACGCTCAAGTAACTATTCTGCTTTGCTACTATCGCGATGCAGCATCGATAGGTACAGTCGTGAGCTGCAGTTTGAGACTATGTTCCTACCTGTGACAGTTGTTGACGCTGTTGTTGGCATCCATGCAGTTGCATATTAATTTAAAGAAACAACAGCTGTCTTTTGAGTTTACGGCCGCAGGCAGTGAACAATAAGTTTTTTCATTTGTGTTTTATCTTCATTACATATCCATACCCATCCATAACTTGCGACTCTCTCCTACTAATTTAGTTTGGACTTTGAATAAAAACTGAGCAATCCTTTAAACTAGGAACAACCAAGAATTGAAGATAAGTAGGTATTAACATGATAAAGCAATTTGATCTTTCATTAGTTCCTATTTATGATGATTTGACTAAAAAGGCACTCATAGTTTGCCTACGGCTAATTGGACTCTAAGCCGATTGATAAACGGTTAATTTTATTTAAGCAACTTAAAGAAACGGGATTTTTGCACGGGTTTACACGTGCGGTAAGTCACTGGACCCGTTTTTATTATTTCTTGCAATCTGCATTGTCATCTTACAATTCATTGATTATGATTGGTTACTGAAAGACGACGAGTCATTGGCTGCAAGCGTATTCGTTGAACGTGGTTTCCTAGATTTAACTCCCTGACTTCGGTTATTTTCACCACGACTGCCTTAGAAAGAGAGTGAAAATATTTTCAAGAGTATGAATGTTTATTTTTATTATTTTGGAACACCCTGTAGCCTGACCGGCTACCTACATTGATTTTTAACAAAGTTGAGGTAGGAAGTACGTATCATAATAATATACAGCTAAATTAATTTAAAAAAAGAAACAAGATGGCAGCCGCCGTTAGATAAATTACAATGTTACCTGACTGCCCCAGGAGGGTAATGGTTTTCGAGAGTATATTTGCTTGTGACATAGTCATGTGGGGTATCAAAACAAGGAGCTCGAGGAGATAATCTTAAAAATGTACTCAATAAAGTTTAGGAAATAAAAAATTACTTCATCAAAACACACGAGGCAATACGCTTGAGGAGATAATCTCAAAAACGTGCTTAATAAAGTTTAGGAAATAAAGATTTACTTCATCAAAACACACGAGGCAATACGCTCGCCCCATAGTACCTTCATAGGACTTAAACATAACTGACTACGCAAGGTGATTTATTAATTCTGTTATATCGCTACTGTTTACATAATTCATCCAGATTGCAAGTCTGGTTCGATTCAGAAAATAATTGGCAGCTGATAGTTTATTGCAATACATGCTTTCGTTGCGACATCTATCTAAATTCTGAGAAACATCGTCTAACAGTGACATCTATGATCTTACAAAAGTAACTCTGCTCCCACATCAAAGCCCACCTTGACTTCAAGATCCGCTAGATGGCGCAACGTGCCTAGTACAAGAATTTATTGTACATATTATTCATTTTGCAGTAAAATTTTGTTTTCATACAATTCTACTACAAAATATTAAAAGTGTTCTGACTTGGTCCGGACTATCGATATTCAAAAGCCCTGCATAATGCCAATCTCAAATCAACGAGATATGAGATTTCCCGCAGCTTGGGGAATTCCCCATAAGTTGGCAACGCTGAATAAAATCTGTCAGTGTCGTTCTTAGACAGCTTCTAAATTTGACACTGGAGGCGCTAGTTATAATCTTTGCATCGCCAATTCCGGGACATGGTCTACTCTACTCGTGTGCCAAGTTTCATCTAAATCCTGCACATGAAAAGGTAACAGAGGCAGTGTTACTTTCACATTTATAATATAAGTATGGAAGTATGGATAACAATAATAATATTGACTATCCTCCGTACTAGTGTAGATACACTTTCCCACGGACAGTTCTCAACTCTCACAAAACGACTTTGAGAACGTTAGGGGACGTAACCATACTACGCAACCCATTTATTCCGATTTTTACCCCCCTTTGGTGACCATCCATAGTATATGCCAACTCCCCGCTCCCCCTCTATTCTTCACGTAGTCATTCATAAATATGATTTTAAATATTCTTTTGCAAACAGAAAATTAAAAAGAAATAATTTGGCTCTAATTGTCTTTATTAACACGGCCCTTGCCGCGTGACGTCCAAAGTGCTTGCGGTATGCAAGCACTTTGGGCGTATTTCTCTTCTTCTTCTCTTCTTTAACAGGTACTTAAGAAAAGCGCTAAACGCTGTGGGCTATATTTGAATGTAGCTCAAAAAGTGGGAGATTTCCCTCTCCCCCCTGAATGGGTCACGTAATATGGGTACTTTTCCGAAACTTCAGTATAATCACATAACTTACGAGATAACATTAAACACACTAATAATGCTAGTTTACGACAATCCAGTTCAAGTAGTTTGTATTATAATTGCAATGTAGGTTACAAATATTGTTTATTAGTTATGTGCAAAAAAAATTCAGACAAACATTACGAGTGATCGGAATTAGGTGAGCTAAAGTTGGAAAAATAACAGAGACAAAGTGGAGACGCCTTATTCCTTAATATTTTATCGGGACTAATATCCCCGGTTTTGAGATATTACATAAGTACAACTAAAATTAATGAAGTATAGAACTATCAAGTTTTTTTTTGTTTTTCTTATTACAAGTCAACAAACATTCTTAATTTTTGTTGGCTGTTGAAAATTCATTCGAAAAATCACAGCGACTGAAGCACTTTGACATTTATTCCCATCAATACTGTGATAATTCTCATTCTAAAAACATTGCTCTTGTCTTGCAGTGGGTTTTCAATGGTGAATAAAGTTTGCCTGCCAGGGTTACGGGATTGTTCGAAAGAGTTACCGCGGCATTTGAAGGAACATGGGTAGGTTTTAGTCAGTAAGAGTCTAGCACTCCCTCCCGCTTCGCACAGACCAGGAGAAGTCATTTGATAACTTCCCGTCCATAAAAAGGGGTTAATAAAGGTAAAAAAGATAGAAAAGATGACGTGATCCACCAACCGCCAGTTTATTATCATACAATATAACAAATAAAATAGTTTTAAAAACCTGTGCAGGTGTTATTAGCTAATACATAGGAAATCATATTCTTTTATAATAATTAAAATATAGCGTATTTTTAATGAGAACAAAAAAATACAGATGTCTTGGTTGGTTTTTAAAATAACAGATCGCATTTGGAGCTTGCGTAGGTGTCGCACGCATTGGCGATTAGTAGCAGACATTTGCGATTCAATCGCGCGATCGCCAACAAAAATACTGTCTTGTTCTAATTATTATTGCAATGGACTGTTTGACGATCTTTTGCGACTAAAGTTCTTAAACGAAGTTCCGAATGCGATCTATAACAGTCGTTAATGTGTGCCGTGTCTTATAGCAATGCCTAAGATGTAAACCAGTGGTTTGATTGTGACAAGTTTTAAAATCAGTCTTTATTTGCAAGAAAGTGTGGAATTATTGCGATATTTTTAATTTTAATGCAAACTATTTAGTCAGATTTCCCTCTATAGCTTCTTTATTTGAATGAAATATTTTATATTACACTTCTTACAAAAAGACATTTATCAGCCATTTGCGCTGAGGTTCTATAACTTGCCAATCGTCGATGGTTAAAACTACGATGACACTTTCATGAAACATTTGCAGATATATTTTTTTAACCGACTTCAAAAAAGGAAGAGGTTATGTTTTTTCCCCGACTGCGCCAGGAGGGTTATTTTATGAGTATTTTTTTAAGTACAGAACCTTCCATTGGCATATTTATAACATAAACACATTATTATTTAGTGTTATACCAGACTTGCATGGGGTATCGTGTTACCCATTCACTGAATTTTGGAGGTCGGATAGACAAGTCGCGTCATGTGAAATACTGGTATTCAGCACGATCCAATTACACTAAGTCGACCCCAACATAGTTGGAAAAGACTATGCACATTAATTTATTGCATTTGAATCTAGATATGTTTATAGGCTCGCACCCTATTTAAATACTGGCAAAATGTAGGCGTCTCCATTGAAAAGGGAGGATCCTCCGACCAGACGGTTTGTTATGTCTGGAGGGCAACTTCCCGACAGTTGATATTTGGACTGTTGTATATGTTCAAATCGCAATGAGAACGCTGATACCGCAATGCAGGATTTTGTTTTATTTTTGTTGCGGCACAAATTTCGCTTTGTTAGTTTTCCTTGTGGCGGCATTGTGCCGCACACGTGCACTATTCTGCCCAATTTCGATAAATGCCGGTGCAAAAAAAATCCCATAAGCTACTATTAACTTGAAAAAATCGAGGTACCCGTAATTCACGGGAACGAAGCCGTGGCACTTAGCTAGTGTTATATAAAGTAGGGCCTTTATTCCGAACCGCCTTGAACAAGAGTGGTGATTAATGCTACTGCCTTTTCTACATGGGAACAGGTCTTCAACCTTCAGTGAGACACTAAGAGGCTGGTACTATCTGGCTCGCTAAACCACTGGTTTAACGCTGTCAGACCAACAGTTCTTTTAACATCTCATTCGGCAACAGACAACATAAATATATTTTTATTGCAAACTGTCAGTCTTTTAGTACATATGGTGGTATAATGTCAAATATTTAGTTTTGAGTCTTGACAAGGAATTATTGACTTGTTTAAATCTGTTTGTAACGAATAAGCGCCGCGTCGTCAGTTACAAGAAATAAATGCTTTAATAAAAAAATGAAAACAGGACATACACCGATCTTAGTTGTGACGGTCCGTCAAAAAAATTGCATCACATAACTTGCTGTGACGATCGACTCTCGAAGCTTTGTAATATCTTATTCTTCTGGGTAAGCTCACTCCATTTTCGACTTTGTCTCTGTCATCTATGACTTAGACTAGAGTCAAGATCAAAGCCATCACAAAAAAAAAAACTCCCAAGAGAGAATGGAAGCGAGCTTTAAATTGACAATATACCACCATAATACAAGATCAATTTAATTAACTAGCGAAACTTCACAACGCTACATGAGTATCGTTACCTAAAGTTTCGGTTTCTGGAAGAAACGATCAACTAAACACAAGCGATGCAATTGGCTATTGACAATTTATTCAACCAATCACAGCTGGCTAAACAACAATTTTTCATGCTGTAATTCGTTCCAGAAACCATGTTATAGAACTGAAAATTCAGTTAAAATATACTGCTTTCAATTTAATATAATCAGATATCAACTAACACGCCAGTAAAGTTTCACCGGCCAATTAAACTCGACCCAATATTCATAAGTAAAGGCACACATTCGCAGCCGTGCGACACGGCACACAGTTGCGACAATGCGACGGACGCGCGCTTAATAGTCGTCGATGTCGTACAGATTGTCGATCTCTTCGTCGTCCAGCTGCATCGATTGGAAGTCCACCTTGTAACGGAGTAAGCCTGGGGACAATGACGAAAGATATTAGAAATTGTCAGATAAAAGTCCGTCACCAATTTCTCTACAAGCTGACTTTGAATTACATTAAATTTATTGCAACACGTGGGAAGTACTCATCATAAATATGGAGCAAATCAAAAATGCCGAAAGAAATTTCAAACTCAGCTAGTAGATTCGCAATTTTGTCACAGCTTTTTAAATACAGTCTAAAATTGTTCTACAGAATAAGACATAGCAAATTCTTGTACATTTGCACCAATTAGGGCCATGCAGAATTTTGAAACAGTAATAAATTTAAAATATTGACTGAAAAGTGTTAAAATCGCGCAGCACAAATAGAAAACAAATTCAATTCAAATGCATTTTTTTGTGTAATATAAATAAAAATATAGTACCAGCCATGCATAAAAACAAAGATTAATAAAACAACACACTTGCACACAACAAAATATTAAAATTACCTCGTATCCAGGTGTTAGCATGTTAGTGAAAGAAAACATATTAATAAATTGTATAAAATGTTTAATTAAATAATGACCAATTATTAAAGTGTTGTGTCATTTAAACATCAACGAAGACCAGATTTTCAACATTGAATAATAAACTTTAATTTCAGTAACAAGTGCAAACTCAAGGACTCCTCTAGATGCCTTTGGTATCTGCTTCTTTATGTATATGTCACCGGCAAATTGCAGACTCCGTAAGATTGTAATAAATCTTTATTAGATTATAATTTCTCGATATATTATGAAAAAAAAAAATCGTTTTGTTTACAATTTACGATTTCACGGGATATTTTACAATCCTACGGCGTTTGCAATTTTCCGGTGACATATACAACTTTATTCTTCTAGTCAATGTAACAAAGTGTGTTGATTATTCAATGTTATCAATTAGTAATCCCTCTAGACTTACGTTCCTGAATTTGTAGGAAATGAATTGACCACAACAATAAAAACCAATTCAATGCATATTTCGAATATTCATTCCATGAAAATAAATAGAAGTTAAATAAAACCGTTTTAAACCAACTTACATAATAGTTTGTTCCTTAAGAAGTTTAAAGGCAAAGACAGAAAGGATGTATTGGGGGAGTGGCAAAAAGTGGCACCTGGCAGTCAAGCGGAGAATTCAAGACAGACTTGCCCGCGGGCATATCTGGACTTCGCTATTACAGAACATTACAAAATATTCCCACCTCAGTAGCAGAACATCTCAATCCTTACATTTTCAAGGTTTTAATTGTATTGTGTGTAACATTGTTGCCGAGATGATATTGAATGTAAGCGATTTTCAAGTTCTAGAACTGGCTTATTGAATGTCTGCGACGACCAGACACGAAACAGTGCTCATAGTAGCTAGGTCCAGTGTTTAGGCATTCCCGCGGGCAAATCCGTCTAGCGACAATCCCCTGTTTAGCCTGGCCCTGGACCTGTTTAGCCCTGAGGCCCTACTATGAAGTCTTAAAACGATCAGGATTCCGCTCTAAGAGGGAGACGGAGCTATACATAGCGAATAGCACTATCCCGTTTACATCATCGGAATTGGATCACATTAGCACGTCATGGTGGGGCTACTGGCCTACAATGCCAGAGACATCGCAAATCCTAAGTGGGTAGTAACAATAACAACGAACAAATACCATTGCAAACTCTTTTATATATAAGAAAAGCATACAATCCAACTTGTTACCTTAAATTTTAACACACCCTTAACTAAAATAATTAAATTTCTGTAATAGCTCGTCGTTTCTTATTGCACTATAATAATTGTAATCGTTTGTCTCGTCACTTAATATTATAAAAAACCTATTTTTCGTAAAGATATTTTAAGAACGTAATAGTCAGAATCTGCTTGCAAGCAGCGAATTATTTAATTTATCAATTTCGTTGACTTTCTATATAAACGATTATCAACGTGTTTAAATGCTTTTGTTTTAGTTTGGTCCACCTCTTGAAATTATATTTTTTCGTTTTCATCTTCGTCGCCGTCGCGTCACATGCGCGCTCCGTCCTTACTGCGAGACGTAGCGTCGCATGACAGCTATGCGAAGATGTAATCGGCATGATGTGGTACGGCATGGCATACACAACATATCATCATCATTAAAAAGTTACCTTCCCTTAAAATCTTCATACAATATGCTTCTCTATATATTTTCATAATGATGAATAAAATATGACTGTTGTAAAAACTTGTCCAGAAATATTCGAACAGCTAATAAATGTATAAATATTTTTTAAACTCTTTGGATTTATGACGGTTATAAAATGTGTATTAATAATATGCGTTAAGACTTATTCCTATTAAAACTACTTAAGTACTGCATCGCCGTTATTACTAATATTATGTACTGACGTCAAAATTTCATTGTTACCAGGGTATTAAGTTATGTTCTGCACAAAGTAAACAGTACATAATCCTCTCTTTAGACAAGAATCGCATTGATTGATATTTAATTGTTCTTAAGGTCACGACGCGGTAAGAATAGGCACGAAATGTGACTGCCAAATTTGTATTACAATTAATAGCCAGTAGAAAAGTTAGCCCTGCGTAGAAGATGGTTTGGACTAATCAAGTTTTCAGTGCTATAGATTATACTTTAAAACCGCCGCATTTTATTTGCATTCTTGCCATGCTACGTACTCATAGTAAATAAATGTTGAGGTCAGATAAGAAGTCGCTCTATGTAATTACTGGTATCCACAATATAATTTGAAAAAAAGTAAGAATTGATCGAAGAATCGGTTGAAGATATCTGTTTCAAAATTGAATTTCTAGCTTAAGAAGTCCGCCACATTGGATTTAGAGTGACATCACTTTATTTTTCGAATTATTCTTTCATTTGATACCCATATTGTAGGAGTGCATTAAAAATAACTAGTCCGCCATCTTGGGTGTGCCGCCATGTTGGATTTAGAATGACGTCACACAGTTAACCATGCATTGTCTTCCAAACCGAACGTGCATAGAAAATTTCAGCTCAATCGGTTGAAGATATCTGCTTCAAAATTGAGTTGCAAGATTCCACCCAAACAAACATACATTGCAAGTTAAATAAAAGCTTGTAAAAATGACAATGTTTATGCGATACCAGCAGAATATTGAAAAGATAGCCGATAGATTTAGGTTTGGACAAACCAGAAAGATGGATGCAAAATATGGTGCCCCTTCTCAAAAAGATAGAATAACGACTTTAAAAACGCCGCTGGAACAGAATGGATAGAAAAGGCTTACACCTTGAGCAAGCCTATGTCCAGTAGTAGGATGTGATTAAGTTAACTAACTTTAATTAATTAACTAATCTAAGTTGAACTGTTTAATATGGGAAGCATCTGTCCGAAATACGCCTAGCGCTGTGGGTTAGAGTGAGAGAGAGGAAGAGCCTGCCTACCGCTGCCGTATGCCTGAGAGAAAGGGAAGCCAGACAGACTGGCGCCGTAACGCGTTACGTTACGAAGCGGTTTACCCTCCCATAAGAAGATATCACTTCAAAAAATATTTACTAAAAATACGTATCATCAAGCAACCCTGGTAACATGAGGTTCTCTCGAATAAATATAAATCCGCTATCGATTGCCTTTATTACTATCATTGTTAAGCCTATTCACAGTCATAATTTTAGTATTTAATTCTATTTGAAGAAGATCCCGCGATTGAATGAGCCAGTTGCCGTCGGGTACTGGCGGGTACTGGCATAATTTTAAAGCTAGTAATAGGGAATATACATGAAAAAATATATCTAAACAGTTAATCTAGAAGTATACAAAAATATAATACTAACAGTGAAAAAATAATCGAAACACAATCGAGCTATAACTATTTTAAACAAATATATCTGTCCCTCTCGCGAAAACGCTGTTTTCTATGGCAGCTGTGTAGTATTTGACAACACAGTTGGTATCGGACTTCTCTTTCTAATTGCCAACTTTGAAGCTTAATAACTTCATCGCCGATGAAGGTATTTTAAAAATTCTTTCATAATTGTTTACTAGAGAAAATATTTTATTTAAAAATAAACCGCATGCATATTCCCCATTCTGTAGACGGATGGCTTGTAAATCAACAACTTATTCTGGTTATTTTGCAAGATGTTGCAGATATTTTTTTTCACATTTAAATTCCCGATTTATAAACCAAATTTGCGTCAAGAAAGCTGAAATCAGGCTTTGCAATGTACGTCACGGAATGATCTCTGGTCGCCATAGAGGCACCTGTGGCTGAGGTCGGGGAGTCTATCACCTGAACAGAAAAATAAACCTACTATGAAGTCTTAAAACGATCATGATTCCGCTCTAAGAGAGAGATGGAGCTATATTTAGCGAATATCACTATCCCTTTTACACCATCGGAATTGGATGGCATTAGCACGTCATAGAAGGGCAGTTGAATCTTTTTATGGATGGAAATCAGAATACCAGCGCTGTGTTATTTTTTTTTTAAAGCAGCATATGCTGAGATAGGGACCTTTTTGGCTTCGCACAGAATTTCAAAATAAAGAAGTTATAAAAAGGTTTGTCTGTCTTGTGCGAGTCCCAAATAAACATTTTTCTTTCCCTCTTAATGAATCCTTCGGCTCTGGGTTGAGTCATTTATCAATTTGGCCGGCACCTGGCTCTCTTGTGCCTACACGTCAAGAGGTGACGGGGCCGAGAATTCAAGTCAACACCAAATGTAAGTGCGTTGCCCCTGTCCAAGATCTACTTGTTGGATTACACGTGCACCATATTGAGTACTTTGAATGCCACAGATGCCGTTATAAACGTGGTCACCTTCTAGTCACAAATTGTTTAAGGATCACTATTGACTCGGAAGATGTCTATACCAGGCCAGGGGAGTGATGAACTGCGGAAGCAAGCGAGCGCTTCGTCCAAGGGTAGATGCAGAACACCGTGTGGTTTTAGTTAAGAGTTGAAGGCCATCCATCCTTGGTCTATTTCAGAGTGGAAAATTTACTGACGCGAACCGTACCACTATTTTTAACTGCAAGAACCCGATTGACATAATTCCTGATTTAACTATATTATTACACAAGCTTTTGCCCGTGATTTTGTACGCATTTTTTCCCGTTCTCATAGGAAAATCGGGAAATCTCTCTCTTAGTGCTCCCCTACACTCCCCAAGGATGCAACATGCCAAATTTCAGCTTTCTACGACCAGTAGTTTCGGCTTGTCTGTCAGTCAGTCAGTCAGTAACGGAAGAATTAAAAGTAACGGAAGGCATTTTATCATTTCCTTTGTATTCCTAGTTAAGATTTTTATTCTTGGCTACAAACTATGTTATATAAGGTACTATTTACTCATCATTTACTCTTGCATTATTTATTTTAAATCTAATTTTTGGCTTTCATGTAAAGGCTCTTGTTGAGTTCATGTTCACAGTAACGGTCCGTTTTTTTATGATAAAATTGATGACAACCCATCATAATAAGCGGCGTTATAATCAGAGATCGGATTAGGTAGTGCAATTTTGTGGGGTTTCGTTACTTTATATTATGCCTTTATATCCCACTAGGATTGAATTTAATACGGTAATTTTTTATAACGCGCCATTTGTAAAATTCGCGCTATTTTCATCAGAAACGTCAAAGATTGTTGCGACGAAAACAAAAAAGTTTGTTTAATTACCTATTGTATTGTTTTCTCGCAAATGTGTTGAAAAACGTTATATGACACTTGTGCGGAAATTGATTTTTAACTTACCGCACTAGTATCATAAATAAGTATTATGATACTAGTGCGGTAAGTTAGTTTTTACAAACGATTAGACGAATGTACCATAGTCACGAGTTTGTGTACAGGCTTGAAAAAGTCATTGTTACTATGTGCAAGTCAAAGAGACAAATGGATATTTAGTGAGCGTTGTATTAGTAAAGCAATGAATTAATTATTTATTTTGTCACAAGAAAAACATTTGATTTTTAAATCATAAAATCTCGCTTCCCACAAGGCGTATCCATATTAATACAACGCTTAAGGTCATTCACCCAAAATTGCACTACCTATTCCGATCACTGGTTATAACCCAGTAACAGGGGAACTACTCTCTAAACCCGAAGTCCGTAGTTTCGGGTGTATTCTACTCCGTATCACCTACGGACTTACGATAAGTTCCGAACCCGAACTAAGAATTAATGACAACACGATTCGTGACAGTAACTGTCAAATCGTGTTGTCATTAATTCTTAGTTCGGGTTCGGTGATACGGACTAGAATACGCCCGCAACTAAGCCCGAAACTACGGACTTCGGGCTTAGAGAGTTGCCCTCCTGGGTTGTGGGGTCAGATAGACAGTTTCACCATGTAAAGTATTCAGATGTACTAGTTAAGACTGGCAGCAGACTCCAACATAGTTGGGCATGTGTTGGAGTCTTTCCATGTATGTTTTACAATGGTGCATTTTTTTTGTTTCACAGATCTGGAACTATTTCATGAAATTGCGATTTTTTTTCGGTATTGATAAGGTACTTAATCAAGCAAATGTGTGCCTTTTTTAATATTCGAATTCCAGATTCAGAAAACCGTTATGAAGTCGGACCGTTACTTCACGAACCAGCTACAAATTACGAGGATATCGGGGCATCGTCAAGGAAAATCTATTTATTATTCATACTACCTACTTCTAGCTTCCAACAATATTGCTAACATGTGTTTTTTTGACTAATACGTCAGAATAGAAACGTTTAGAAGTGTTGCTTAGAAATAATTCTAAATGAAACTTAAACAAATCGATGGTGAAGTGCCAATACCTCCTAACTGACATTATTCCAGAGATTCATTTTTCAGCTTTTAATTTACTGGCACTTTTCCAATGGTATACTAAAAATACTTACTTATAATTTTTGGTTTCAACTGCATTAACTGGTTATTAACTAATTTAAAACACTAATTAATTATCAACATCTCAAGATTTGCTTTTTTTCTTTCAGTTTGTGTAAATAATTGATTTCAGCAGTTATTGGCACTTCGCCGTCGAATTATATATTTTACGGTTAATCTGAATTAAGTTGATTTTAGAATGACTTAAACTTACAGTATTAAAAAACACTAAACTTTAGATGTAATTTTTAAAATTATTTGTCCTTGATTGAGTTTAAATTCACTTCTATAATATTTCTATTCTTCTACAATTACAACAAATATTATGAAGATCATTCACCCTGCGAGGTTTTCAATAAAATTTAAAATGTCCCTATTAGAAGTACACTTGCCATTCCTGTGATTCTGTATTGCATGCTTGCGTCTATTTTTAATTAGGTGTCGATTTGCTGTCTCGCCACGCAATCATGTCAACATAGGAGACGGAGCCCGCTAGGGCCAGATCCTGCCAGGGTTGCGGAATTTGTTCGAAAGAGTCACCGCGGCACTGGAACGCAAAGGGCTTTAGAAGGAACACGGATGGGTTTTAGTCAGTAAGAGTTTGACACGCCCTTCCGCTCCACCCAGAGCGGAAGAAGTCATTTGATGATTTTTCATCATTAAAAAAAAAACAAACAAAAGGGGCTTCATTTTCAAGCACGGCGAATTTTGACGTAGCAAGTTACGATTCTATAACCGCGCCATTTCTTAGGAAAAAACAACGTGCAGTTTTCATGATCTGAGGATCGACCTTGTGATATAAATTTGATTTGTCAGCCGTCAAAATATTATATTAAAGAAATTCCGCAACTTCTGTAGCGTGGCGAGTTCGCAAATCAACACCTTGCTTGTTTTATTTTAAGAAGATTATTCAACACTAATCTAATATGTACTTGAATTATGACTTCATTATAAGTGACATTGATACATTTTAAACCTAATATTATCTAAAATATAAAATTTAACACGTTTTACAGCCTTCGGTACAAAAATGTTATAGCTTATATTCGAGTTACCTTAAAAGGAACATTTTGAAAGAGTCATTTATTTAATGTGACAACTCCATCAGAATGTTAGTGTTGCTAGTTTATTAAATATTTAAGCAAGATTAAAAATGTCATTAAATGGAAAAGATTTTGTCTTTTAAATACATTTGGCCCTTATGTTAAAGCCGATATAAAACGGAAGGACATTACTGCTTATTTAAAAGTCAACTATAAGAACGAGGGCTGTAGGTCTATTTTAGAATAAATTTAGGCACGGTTTAACAATATAAAGTGCAATGGAAAATCAACTGTATTAACTAGCCGTCTGAACTTAAAGTGACATCTTAAAAAATAAACCTAAATAAAAGCGCGTCAGCGCCGAAAGTTGTTGCTTATTTATTATTGATCGGCCCTACTGATACATGCTAGGCAACTCGAAAAGATGCCAAGATACGAACACTTTCGAACTTCAGTTTCACATAGCTAAAGCCTCCGTCACGAGAAGATGATTCAATCAACAACAAATAATCATTAAGTTAAAGTTCGCGAACATATTCGTAAGAAGTTGGCAGTAGTATCATCACATCGCTAATGTTTTCCAATTACCTATTTGTTGTAATTGTTTAAGTATTTCGTGTACCTATTTATCTTGTTAATTTGAGTATTTATTATATATTTATATTGTATGTATAGTTTATATATTCGTATTATTTATTTAAATGTTTGTATGTATTAATTAAATATCAATCGCTTTTTATTCACCATATTGCACCTACCACCATTCTCTGCATCACCCAAAGGTTGACTGGTAGAGAATGCCTATGGCATTAAGTCCGCCTCTGTACATTTGTGTGCGTAAAGTGTAA
>NDFZ01005094.1:74511-120171 GCA_002192655.3 Mamestra configurata | reverse complement strand
GATTAGCCTTCAAAGTTAAAGTTCGCGAACATATTCGTAAGAAGTTGGCAGTAGTATCATCACATCGCTAATGTTTTCCAATTACCTATTTGTTGTAATTGTTTAAGTATTTCGTGTACCTATTTATCTTGTTAATTTGAGTATTTATTATATATTTATATTGTATGTATAGTTTATATATTCGTATTATTTATTTAAATGTTTGTATGTATTAATTAAATATCAATCGCTTTTTATTCACCATATTGCACCTACCACCATTCTCTGCATCACCCAAAGGTTGACTGGTAGAGAATGCCTATGGCATTAAGTCCGCCTCTGTACATTTGTGTGCGTAAAGTGTAAATAAATAAATAATCCCAATTTCAATCAACTCACAAATAACATACGTGTAATAGAAAACTTTTCAACTTCAATATTGATTTTCGCTTTGATTTATTTAGACAACAACGATTTTTAACAGAGACCATTTTGTTTGAAATGTATTGTACAACCTATAAAATATTCATGTTCCATTACATTCTATACACATATGAAACTAACGAGCAATTTGACTTAGTCGGGTTATATTTTAGCGATATAAAGCGCTGTTGTCTAATGTTTTGTGGTACTGGAACGCGTCTGATTCGTGGAACAAACATATGATACAATAAAATTAGAAAAAAATCTCGTGACAGGGACTTTAGGTGATTCGCTTGGCCCTAGACATTAATATGTTTATCGTTTAGTGTTATTATTATTAACCACGGTGACAATGATATTTATTTGAAGACCAAGATCTGACTGATTTGTACTTCTGGCGCGATTTTTTGCGAAAATCTTGTTTGTTACCAGTAACTTTACGTAAATTAACACATTCGTACTATCTTAAACACAGCCTTGTTCATAGAATTGTTGTGAACATACAGTTCGTTCACAGTTATTTTATCTTTGATTTATGAAAGTGATCTTTATTCTCGTTGCAATAAGGTTGGTGTCAGAGGTTAAATAACTGTTAAAGATCTGTACACTCAATTGCTCACATAATCGTCAAAGAAACATAATATTAGCTAGTTTAAACTAATTAAATATTTGGCGATGACACTAATACCTACAAAACAGTGTCGCTTTCTCTTTCAGTTATTAAGAGGCTGTATAGCACTATCTTAGTCTAGCCCTGTAGCTCGATCGGCCCCGATTGGCTTGTCCGATCGAAGCCCTCACATCATGCAAGATTCCCATGTTCTTCAGATAATTTCGAAATACTTATTTATTTGAAGTATATATGCAAGTTTAGCACTTACATGTATACCTTTTATGTCAATTAGCACTATAAAATAGTCCAATTAAGGCCGATCAAGCACGCTAAGGCGAGGGGTCTAAACATTAGTTAGCTCATACTTTGGCTTGGACATGAACTTAAATGTACGTCCTGTAGTTTTCTACTTGTACAACTGTGTTCAAAGTACATGTTAATAATAAATTTAGCCTTAGGGTCAGGCCAAAGGAGTGTAATTCTAATGCATATTTTTTGCTGCAGTCCAAATTTGTACCATACGAAGAAGCAAAATGAGTTGTAATTTAATTACGCGACCGAATATATGCTCGTTTGACCTCACTATTGGGCTATCACATCGCGTTACTTCTCTGAGACACAACGAGTATAAAGGATAAAGATGGAACGCCACGCGACAATTTATTTCGAGGTTATTTTACCCTGAGTGTTATCGCCAAATAACAATAATTTGAATAAAAAGGTGCATTCAAAAACAAGAACTAAATACATCAAAACATTATCAATCTAGTGTATATGAATATCAATCAAGTTTAATTTAGATTCGTTTCCATTTAAGCGTGTTATAAAGCAGGCGTAGGAATGCGGGCGGGACTGTGTGAGAAAGAAACATGTCCTGTTATCCGACTGCGATGGAGGTCGAAACGAGGGTAATGTTTGACAGGAAAACATCTAATGAAGACATCTGCAGTAACGATTGTAATTGCATTTTTCCAAATGACAGTTTTACAAATTAAGGAATTACAGTGCTAAAATCTTTTGGCGCGAGAGGACCGCGATTGTGTATGGAATTTGTATTAAAAAAAAACAAGATTTATTGTTGTAAGATTACTCTGTTTCAGGTTTATAATATTCAGTGCGGATAGATTTTTTCGTTTTATATTCGCATCTTAGAGCAAACTTTATGATCATTTGTTTTCTGTACAAAATGTTACATTGAAAGCACTGGCAGATGAGACCCTGTGACATCGATCTCGCTTGATATTAAGCGATTGACGAGGTGTACTATGGAGCGAGCGAGCCCAGAGGATGTCGTCTCTCTTAAATTGATTTATTTATTTTTCTTAGAAAAATATATTTTACAGTCCCACCCATTCCACGCATTATATTAAACTTTCCAGGCATCGAATTATAATAGATTTCTACACTACGAATATATTATAATCTGTACAACACTTATATAGGCGTAGATAGGAAATAAAAAAAAAATGTGGTGAAAACTAAATATAAAAATATGTTTTAAATATAATTATGATATATACTATAAAAAAAATTCTATGCAGTAAATACTTAGCGAATATTTCTGGACAACAAGTATTAAATAATTTAAATATAATATGTATATGTAATAATATTATATATGGCCGTGTACACGTTTTGTGGTTATTTGAGTTAAATTTTTAAAGTTTTAAGTTTTTACTTTCGTTAGTTTTAAGTTTTCTTCCGGGGTATCGTTTAACATTGTAACTTGGTTGCAGAGCTAATATAAGCGGCGAAAATATAATAACCCGGTTGGCAATTATATTTTCGAGCCATTTGGGTTTGAAACTTTTGGACCGTGGGGTCCGAGTGCTCATGCGTTATTTAAAGAACTTGCTAAACGCTTAGTTGACACTTCGCGTGACCCAAGAGCTGGCTTTTACCTCGGACAGAGGATAAGAATTGCCATACAACGTGGCAATGCCACCAGTCTTTTGGGCTCACTTCCAGTAGTTCCAGTCGACACCGACGCGGACGTATTTTGTGAAGCCATATTTTAATTAGGATTTTTTTATTTTAAGTGTATATAGTTAGATTAGTATATAAAATGTACATGTTTATTTAGCCACAATATTTAACCCTGTATTTGTTTGAAAACATTGAAGATTATAAGTTAAAGTAATTTCTATTTTTACCAGATTCTTAAAACATATTAAACCCTATATATTTTTATACCTTCTTTTTATAAGCATTATTTATTACTTTCACAGACAAGATACACATTATTGCGTTTATTCATTTATAAATAAAATGTTGAAGTGAGACTTTGTTTATTCATAGCCAGTTTCTAGGGTCCCGTACCCGAAGGGTAACCCAACGGAACCTTATTACCCGAGGTCGGAATTAGGTAGAGTTATTTATGTACTTGCATCGAAATGTTGATATTAATATGGATGTTCCCGGGATTTCTAATAGACAATCCCGTGTGGCCAACAATATTACAAATAAATAATAATATTTTTTCTTTCGTTCTCACAAGCTATGTTGAGCGAGCTACAAATGTTGCAAAATTCTTTAATTTTACAACTTCGGACATCCAATGTCGTTGATGTAAATTTGGCAACGACGCGCTTGCAGTGGTTTAAATTGTGTAAAAGTAAATAACTTTTCTATTTAATAAATCACGGATTTTTCTGCTCTTTAAAATTAATCTCGGGATTTGAGGCATATCCACTTTATTCTTTCGCTGTATGAAATCAGTGTAAGTACATAAATAACTCTACCTAATTCCGACCTCTGCTTATTACTAAGTCTCCGCTATCCGTCTGTCTGTCAGCGGGCTGTATCTCAAGAACCGTAATAGGTAGACAGTTGAAATGTTCACAGTGTGTATGTATTTCTATTGCCGCTATAACAAAAGAATAAGGGGGCTTCCATACAAGAAACGTGTTCTTTTTTTGGTACGGAGCCCATCGTGTGAGATTCCGACTCACACTTGGCCGGTTTTAATTTATTTCCCCCTAGCAGTGAACCTACGAAGTCGTCGTTTGCTTAACTAGACCTTAGTTTAGCGGCCGTTATAAATTAAAGCCAGAACCCACACAGTTTCAAAAAGTCTTTTATAAAAGTTCGATTTTCCAACGAAAAAACCACAAAACGTGTACCGACTGTATTATATTTATATACTTTATCTATTTAGATGTATATTATTGCTGGTATGGAGTATGCAGATTACATTTCAAAAGTTTTCTATCAAATCGGGATTATTACGCCGCTTTTGCGATATATATTTATTTGATTAACATTTTTCTGTATCTTTCTTTCCGTCAGTGTTTTTTGTAAACGATTTATAATCTTTGTTTCCATTTCAACAAATATCAACTTTATACAGCTGTATAAGTTGTTTTTAGACAAAATCCGCAATGGGCCCGCGGATGTAATGGGCTGTAGCCTATTCTCTCTCATAGAGAAGAGTGTCCCAGCAATGGGAACATTATGGGCCGATATTGATTTTTATGCTTTAGAATTTCTGGTTCTGTAAAAATGTGTAGAATTTCTTGTTGATAAAGTTGCAATAACTGAACCTTTCATGTAGATATGTCGTTTTTTCCAATTACACGTATTTGTTTACATTTTTGGAACGCAGTTTAGCGTGAGTGCGCTCGTAAAAAGATTATATAAGCAAATGAGTTTGAATATTTACTCGTTTTAGCCATCTAGCCTACAAGAAAATACTGATCCTAGTGTAAATGAGATTTCACCGCATGTATAAAAAGTTCTACGGGTAAAGAGATAAATAAATTCTAACATTGAGATTCATTGCTTACGATGCGACTTAACATGTTTAAATAATGTCTAGAATACTTCTAATGTCATCGTATTTTATAAGGCCACGAATTATTCCAACGAGTTTATACTCTATTTTGTTACTAACTTCAGTTGAAAAGCTGTTTAGTTTTAATTTTTTTAGCCACTGGCTTTTGAAAAATCGGGTTAGCAGTCACTCTAAGTACTAATAATATAAAGATACGCTCTACGCTCATACTGAGCCGCGTTCAGATATCATTGTGTTCTTATTTCAATTCAAATGTACTTACTTTGACGTTCAAAAAGTGCTGGCACTCAGCCTAATTAGAATAAATGACTTTTGAATTAGGCTTATGACTTTGACATAGTCACAAAAATCACAACAAATGAGTAAATAAACTCTTGACCAACCAACCAGTGAAATTTGACATTTCGAAGACCTCATGCGTCACTAGCGCCTCCAGCGGAGAATTCAAACGCGGTTGAGCTCTCAATGGACTCGTGGTAGCAGAACTCCTGGATTTAATACCAGGTAAATTAGTGTTATTGAGTTTTTTTATAGAAATTCTGGGGCTGCCCGGGTTCCGTTTCCATGCCGATATATGGCAAATAGTATAACACATCTCGTGTTAGCAGTATTTAGAAAACCTAGCTACTATTCAATAATAAATATGAAAACTACAATATCTTCAGTTTATCGGTCTAACAATATATGAGAATCCATTTTGAAACGTATTTTAAATATCTCCAAAAAACATGTGTGCGTTTCTTTTCACTCATTTTTTTTTTATAAAATTTTATTAATTTTTTTTTCTTTTTTTTAAATTCTTTTTTCATTTGTTAAAAACTTCGTAATAATCCCGATGTTCAACATCAAAAACAAATTAACAAAAAAAAGAACAAACTACTAATTAACTGGAAGAGGGAAAATGTATAAAAACGCGTCGTGTTTCAAAGCAATAGTTACTAAATAATGAAAATAGGTTTAACTAGAACTAGAGGGGGAATATTAGCTAGAAAATAATTAGGTCGCACTGGGCGTTTGAGCGCTGCGTTTTATGGCCCACTCGATGGAAAGAGTCAAGAAAATATTCGGCCTAATGGACCCGTCCACACGATACTGACTTCCAAAATCTTCTATAGACAAATGTCAGTGTGGTAGTTTTTTTTTTATTATTCAATATCTTTGCAGACAAAACTATGTATCGTGTGGAACCACTATTAGTTAATTGATCAAAATTGGTCACGAGAGCCGCACCAACAGAAACTAGAGACGCTGTTGCCAGGGGGAGGAGAGGGGGGGGGCTAAGGGGCTCAAGCCCCCCCCCCCCAACCAAAAGGCCCAGATTTCTTTGATAGTCTACAACCTAACGAAGTCATTGAGAAAAGTAATCCAAGGAGGCTCGTTATGCGTTAATCTAAATATATATTTTTTGAGTTTTCTTTGCTAAAACCCACGCTCAGCGGGGTCAAGCCCCCCCCAAAACGCTGAAGAGGCATCTCGGTACTGTTTTGATCAATATACTAGCATCAAAGGTGTCAAGATTTTCCGCACACAATGACTTAGGTATCGTCCATTTCGTAGGTTTAATTAATAACCCAAGGTCCAACAGTGAACTTTTAATAAGCCGAGTTTCGAGCACAAATTTAAAATGAGAAATTTTAGACTTTTGGCGGCCCGAGACGGTTTCAATCTTGACCACACTGTTTATTTCATACTTGTATTTAAAAACAACAAAACATGCAATAACATAAAACAAATAAGTATGGAAATAACAGTGTGAAAAGGGCCCTTTACATGTACAGAGAACGGATTGTGTGCCTTATTCAAAAGTTTGAATCAAGCGTAATTGGTTGTCACGGACAGTCAGACTTGTCACGAGCCGTCAGTTTCTATGAGTAAATGGTGACGCTTACTGATATGCTTGTTTTGTATGAAAAGTATTGACCAGTCTCTATCAGCCGTCGCCAAGGCGTCTCCGCGCTGTTGCTATCGACTATTGAGCCTCTAACGTAAGATGTCTCATCAAATGAATTCTGTCAACTAGTATCAAGCGGGGCGTTGCAATTTGATAGTTCTGCCAACTTTATTGACAACCAGAATGAGGTGTAACTATCTGTCTTAAGACACATTTTGTAGTGAGATTTATTGTGTTCACAGAAGTATAGTAGCCCGTCCATGACATACCCATGAAGTTTTGGTCCCGGCTGTCGTTTGTAGACCCTTTGACAATCGCTACGGTACTCAGAAATCAAGAAACTGGCTCGTTCAATGAATTGCTGAGAAAAGGGTTGGCAGATGGATTGGTGTATTGACAGATATCCAGCGCCTGTTATACGGCTTCAGAGGCTGAATAGTCGATTACCGTGACACAAAAAACGCAGCGTCAAAGCCTTTACGCCCAGAAACACAATAATAATGCAAGCATAAAATCCTTAAGCTAAGAGTCGAAATGGTGTTTTTTTATGTTTTTTTCTCAAATAAGTGAAACGTATATTTTTTAATAATCGTCTAAATCTACGTTGTCTAGCGGTTCGTCGAGCTGCAGAGATTGAAAATCCACTTTGTAACGGAGAATGCCTGTAGGAAGGTTTATATTTACGTGTGTTTGTTTGTCCCACGGCGTCCGTGCGGCGGGTAGGGAGAAGAAACAAAGACAGTTAGTAAATTGTATAAGGCATTAGTTTTGAAAGCGGGTTGAGTGGAGTTTGACGCTGCAATTTGATCATTAACATGTGCGTATTTGTAACACTGCGATTAAAAATACGGAATAATAGTTTTTGACGTGACAACGTCTAATAAATCGATGAACGCCGGCTGCACGCACGAAAAAGGATGACTCATTGTAACGTTACGATCACTTCATCAATGTTTTGTTACGACTTTGTCACGTTAAACTATCGTCCGTAAACCGACTTTACAGACAACCAAGTTTTTTAATTTCTTTTTAATTTACAGGCTCACCTTTGACCACTATCTCATCAGATGGTAAGCGATGATGTGGTCGACGATGGAGCACGCTTGCCTAGAAATAGATTGGGTATCTTTTCCAGCCAAACCAAGTGCTTTTACTCTGAAGTTTGAATCAAACATATTGACTTCTTGTAGCTGTTTGCCCAACTTCGCTTTGTTTTGTTTTACTGTCTTGAAGATCAAGCTCAAGCCAGTTTCATTTATGACAGAACATTTCCGATAAGATGCTATCATTGAAGAGACAAACTCCATCTTAACATTTTAAATATTGGTAAAAATACATATATATATAAGTTTTCATTGAAGTTATTTTTCCAAGAAAAAGTCTTTTGCAGGCCAAGGTATTCATACAAAGTAAACGTACATATATAATACAGATAACAATCGTTTTGCGATTCCCAAAGCGTGTTAGTAATTTAAAGTTCAATTTTGTAGAATGTACAAAGATCATTATGCAATTCGTTAATAGTAATTGGACGTAGTTAAACGGAAAGGATCCAATCTACACTACGGGTGAAAATGAGTTATGTATACCAAAACACACTTTATAATTCAGACTTTAATATTACAAAAACAATCCAAGTAAAATTCCAACGCATCATGCCATAATGACGTTACGTTACCAACCCACACGTAGCGGGTCATTATTTTATTTATTGACATCGCTTTAAGCTACTCAGATCGTTATTGAGAAAATCATATTTACCAAAGCACATATTACTAAAACGATCCAAACCACTTGGATAATTGTTATTCTAAAGATATATTTAGAAATTATTTTAAAATTAAAATAATAAATAAATTCTAAACGAAACGTTTACCCTTTAGTTAAAACCAACCCCAGAAAGTTAAAGTTAAGAATCAAAGACGAAACACGATCTGAACTTAAAACTTGAATATCTCAAAACTAACTCTGAGTGTGGGTGGATCCTTTCCGTTTAACTACGTCCAGTTAGTTCAATTTTGTAGAATTTACAAAGATCATAACGCAATTCATTAATAGTAATTATTTTTGTTAGTTGGGTAGAATGTTGCGCCAAACACCGACAAGATAATGTGCCATCTAGTGTTGCAACTTCGAAACTTATGAGTAAAATATGCTTGACAGTGACACTTCTTGACATTGACACTTCTGACCTATGGTCCCTGCACGTTTCCTATATCGGGCCTTCGGTGGATCTTAAGTTTTAACTATTGTTCAAATAAATATTTTAAAACGTGCCTGTGTTTATCACAACGCTCTACCCACCTAAAACTTTAACATAGCTAAAAATGTACAAAACTCACCTCCAATGCCACCAAAGCCTCTCACAAACTGGCTTCCCTCCTGACTCTTGTCGGTGATGATCTCCAGGGTGGCTCCGAAAGACTTGTAGTTGTTAGCGAGCCACTCCAGTAGCGGCTGGCATTCCACCAGCTCAAGCTCTACGCCGCTCTGGGGATTCGAGAGAGTAGCGGATGAATTGTAGTGTAGGATAGATTGGGTCGTATGTGTGATTTGTGTAGCCTGCCCATCTGATACTGTGGTGTTTAGACCTGAGGACGTACTGTGACGTGTCCATGCCATCAAGATTCCGTTGAGAAAAAGGGATATGGGATAGTGCTAATTGTTCCGTGTGGTTCCGTCTTCGGAACTATGACGGTTATATAGTTTTAGAACTATGGTTGTTCTTATGACGTGAGAGAGGGACGGAGCTAGGCAGATCGGATGGCACTATCTTTTTTCCGCAATGACCTCGAGCTTTTCTAATGGAAAAAGATGAGGTTTACTATGGAGCTAGCAAGCTCAGAAGTCTGTTTCACTCTTGCTTGGAAGGCTGACGATTTAGGGAACATAGACGGTGGGCTTCACTTTTTCAAAACGGTACAATGATGGCTTTAAAACTTCACAATACGGTCCTAGGCTTGATGATGTCGTGACATTTCGCATGACATCTCATATTTTGACACTTCTTTAAATAGTGCATGGAAATCTCTTGATTGCTGTCATTACATTGTCAAAAGCTCCAAAGGATAAAGGAGCGCAGCATTCCGGGCTTATAAAGTACAGACAGAATATGGAACACCACGCTGCGCTCCAAAATGATTGGTGGATATCAGTCGCGAGGCAAAATGCCAGCTTGGTTCAAATGGGATTGGGCACGTCACGACAGACTTATGGGCGACAATACCGACGGCCCAGAAAATTGTGAAACCATTATTGTTTGTCAATTTTACAACATTTTGCACTGTATAAGGTTCAAAATCGTTTGACAATTATTTCTTTGTATAATTGAGTGTTTTGGCTGAAGAAACTTGGAAGAATTTTGAGAAGGCGTTTCCCCTTTGTAGGGCATTCGTTCTACCGCCGAGCAGCGTTGCTGTGTTCCGGATTGAATGGTACGGGTTTCGATGTTGTTAAGTACAGGCATGTGAAACATATCAGCTGTCTCAGTGATAAGTATGATAACAAAGTGTCTGCGATATAATCCGGCCTACATGTAAGCAATCCAAATAATCAATGAATTTGCCTGAATTTTCACAATTCTGTTGGAATCGGCTTCCAGTAAAACCGGATGCAGCTCCATAATTATCTAAATGCAATTCAAAGTCTCTAAGTGAGTCTGTCTGTATGTGATCGTGTTCCTAAAATATACGAAAAAGCGGCTTTCACCAAATAAAAAAAAAACGTGGCACATATGTAGTAAAGAGGTGAAACCATATTTACTGGCAAATTATAGCATTTTCATGTATCCTTATCTCTTTCCGTCTTTCAGAAGTGTAATTTGTTAGAGTGAGAAGTCCACTCGCACATAAAAGCGTTGTCGATGCGAATGAGAGCGGATGGTGCGAGGAACTCTCACTCTAGCAAAGAACACCCCTTTACACGTCTTAAATGAAAACGTCACTACAAAAATAAACGATCCGCCTAGCCTTTTCACAACTCTATCGGTGTCAGCTCCCGGTATAACCGGATGCAAATAGAGAATGTAAAGGATCACGATAGAAGTCGATTCAAGACAGCTTTATTTGTATTTTTGCTACTAAGAAAATCAATTTATTAGTAGTATGTGGGTCAATGACCGTTATTGCACATTTATCTGGTGTCTACCATAACAGAAAAGAAATAAAAACCCAAAAAAACCGCTAAAACAGCTCAAAAATACGATTTCACCTCGAACAGGTATGAAAAACAAAAGCGGAGAAAAAAATAGCAAAAAAAAATAATCACCTCTTTGTCAGTGAAATGTGACTTAGAAATAATAACCTCTTTATCAGTGAAGTGCGACTTGTCTTTTTCTTGCTCCGGAGTGAGGTGGAGGATAGTCTCCTGGTTGGTGGCGTGAAGCTTCAGGACGTATCTGGAAAATTTGGCGGGTGTGTTCAAGTTGTGTAATTTCATTATCGTTTCAGCCGAAAGATGTCTACTGCTGGCCACAGGCCTCCCCTAACTGTCGCTCAATCTGGGAGCGACAATATGCGATAATAACCCTTAGGGTCAAAGTTGAACAGTGTTATTATAAGTCTACCATGTGGGTAGCTAACGCTACGTCTTCGGGCTCGGTATCTCGCGGATGGTAAGCGATGATGCGGTCGACGATGTACGCTTGTCAAGAAGTAACCTATTCACTCTTGACTTAAGGTGAAAGCGCCAGGGTAGCACGCGAAATTCAAATTTTCATACGTTTTTTGCATTTTGCAGGTCAGTGTCAGGTTGCATGTTGATAAAAATACGATTGGCGACCTTAAAAAATACGGTTTTATTGAGTTATAATAGTTAAAATCCTCAATACAGGTTATATCATTCATGTAACTCGATTGAATGACTTTTTATGAAATAACCATTCTTTATATCGATTTTTAATGATTATAATTCTGTAAATAAATACGTGTTACGGTCGCGAATCATATTTTGTTCAACATACAGCCTGACACTGAATTGCAAATTGCAAAAAACATAAGAAAATTTGAATTTCGCGGTCTACCGAGGTGCTTCCACGTTAAAGATAACCTGGGGAGGTTATAGTTATCAGAAAAGTTTTATATTCACTGTGACGTCCACGCACAAAGTCGTATACCGCCGAAGTCTCGGTCGGTATACCATTGACGGCGTCTGTAGCCGCTTGTCGTGTGAACTGACCTTTGTATGTCGAGGTTCTCCCAGCAGATCAGAGTCTCGACGGCGCCCAGCTCTAGAGCGCGCAGTGTGTCGTCCACACCGAAGCAGTACTTGCCCGTGTCCTGGAAAACGAATAATTAGTTTGAATCAATATCTAAAAGTAAAAAGGATATATAGAAGTCGAGCGAAAAGAAAATTGTTAAAAACTAGCATCATTGGATGACGGTGTTGTGGAACTATGAATCCAGCGACTTAACCTTTTGAACGCCATTGTCACGTATACATGACAAGCAAGCGCGTGCCCTGTACGCCAAACGTCACAAATATGTGACAAAAAGTACGGCGAGAGTTAAAAAGATAAAGAGTGGGGCTTGTAACATCACTTTCCAGTAAAAAGTGTACTGGTAATTGACGTCACACGAGTTTTTAACACACTGTATCTTCAGTTATTTATGACATAATAATTACCATATTCAATACTCTCTCGAGGACTGATCACCATAGCATGATCCATTTTTAGTTAAAACTGTGGAGCCACAATAGCAGTTTACCTGTGAGATCTCATCAAAGTATCTGCCGATGAGTTTCTTCTCCTGGATGAACTTGACGTTCTGCAGCGACTCGGCGGCCAGCTCGATGGCCTGGTTGAAACCGTTCTCTCCACCGTACGAGACGTCCACCAGTTTGATGATCTTGGCTTGGAGACGCTGTTGAAGAAAATATACCATATTGTATTTACAGAAAAATCTTTCCTGACGTGATAACGTCTAATAAATCGATGATCGCTGCACGCACGAAAAAGGATGACTCATTGTAACGTTACGATCATTTCATCGATATTTTGTTATGACGTTGTCACGTTAAACTATCGTCCGTAAACCGACTGCTTGCAGACAACCAATTTTCTTTTTAATCTACAACATTACAGAGCTTAAATCTGTAAAAGGACCCAGTGCGGATAAGTGGACGTCACAATGCTTTCGTCACCGTTTTGAGAGCAGTGGCGATAAAATAAATTGCGCAAATACGCAATCGACGCGATCATTTTATTCCGCGAATCGAATCACGTTGTCGCGCCGACAGAGGGCGCCTTCTCGCCGAACAAAATTAAATGATCGTGTTGATCGTGTTCTAATAAGACGACGCCAAAGATTGCCGTTACAACTGGGCTACATAGCTCATATAAACTATTTTTCAGTTTATGTTATGAGTAAAGGTGCAATTCCGTGACTTCATTCTTCATCCCCAACAAAGTATCCCCAAGACATAGTATCCCTGTATAATATACTACGATAGGAACTTCGTTCCAACCGAGTGTTCTACGATACTCACGCATTTATTTGTTACTTTATTTATTTATTTGTATTTAAATTGTCTACCTGCTGCACGCAAAATACGCGCTTGGTCGTGGAGTTGCGGAAACCAGCCCAAGTTACATACATACATACAATTGTCCACCTGCTTTTCAATTAACAGAACTCAACGCGCTAATTTTCAAGCAATGAGCCGATATAAACTCACCGGATCAAACATATCGGACTGCGACAGCTCAGTCTTGAAGTCAGCGGAACCGGCCAGGATCAAGCCGGCCACGTTGGGACGGTCGGCGCTGATGAACAGCTGCGTGGCCACCTCGGCCACCTTGCGCACGTAGTTGTGACGCTTCTCCATACGCAGTCGAGCGAAACGCAACGCGGACTGACCACCACGACCGTGCTTCTTGGGGAGGTCGACGGTGAATTTGTGGAGTACCTGGAAGTTAATGTTGATTAATTAGTTATCAGCTTAACCTTTTGAACGAAAGAGCATAAACGCATCGGCGTGCCACCGACGCTAAGCCACTAATTCGCCGTATTTTTTGTCAAATTTTTGTGACGTTTGGCGTACAGGGCACGCGCTTGCTTGTCACGTAAATGTGACAATGGCGTTCAAAAGGTTCATGAGAAAGGGGGGGCAGGCTGGAACTCAGCGCTGACCAATGTTGTGGCTATGCTGCTTAACATTATGCCAAGCTCACTCCTTTTGCCACACTGAAATAAGGTAATTAATAAGATTTTTTTGTTACGTTGTTAATATTATTATTGCACAGTGTTGCCAATTTATGTTTCTTTCTTATTGTAATACTTGCTTTGTAAAACAGTTTCGGCTCCGTGAACGTTGCGAAAATTATGCCAAGATAACATACTCAAAGGATAAAAAGTATATTTGTCCTATTCCGGGACATGGTCTATCCGTGGGACAAGTTTCATCCTGAATTCAGATTAACAGACAGTATCGATAAGAGAAGAGAGTGTAAAAGTTGAGCAGCTTAAGACCTATTTTTGCTTGCACTAAACTATGCTTTGCCAAGATAACTATTGTCTTTGCATTAGGTAACTGATTTAACCTTTTGAACGCCAGAGCATAAACGCATCGGTGTGCCCCCGACGCCAAACCATATATTCGCCGTTTTGTTTGGCGGCTCTAGCCGACGGTGGCGTGTTGGGCACTTTTTCATTTGTCGGCTATAGTCGACATGGCTAAGGTTAAGAGGTTCCTATGTACCAGAGGTAATCTGTGGCTGCAATAAATGCTTATAAATAAAAGTGTTTGGAAATCACTCGACCGATCGATATTCTCTAGGTCTGATTTGTGGATCAATAAAATCAAGCCGACCTTTGAAAGGGGAAAGGTTTTTGTGAATGTTGTTTATACTTATTTGGCCACAAGCATTTTGTAAGAGCAAAGCTTGAAGCTGCCAATAAAAACAAAGGTGGACACATAGATGAGCCAGTATTGTACTTCGGGGAGAGTGTCCAGGAACTCCACGATCTCATCCCACCGGCCCCCTTCTACCATCGGACATCTAGACGCACTGCAAGTTACCATCCCTACCTTGTTGCTATTCCACCAATTCGCACTAAACGTTTCCAAACGTCTTTTATAATGCGCACAGCAAAGGAGTGGAACTCTTTGCCTGCGTCTGTGTTTCCGAACGCATACAACCCTAATCTCTTCAAAATTAGAGTGAACAGGCTTCTTCTGGGTAAGCTCGCTCCATCGTCGACTTTGTCTCTGTCATCTATGACCTAGACTAGAGTCAAGAGCAAACCCATATTAAATAAAAAAAAAAAAAAAAAAAATTGTTATTTCGTTCAAGGAATTGCAAATAAATAATTAAAATTAATTTAAAATTGTTTAATTTTTTTTCCTTAGCCTATTGTGTCCCACTGCTGGGCAAAGGCCTCCCCATATCCTTCCAGACATTCTTTTATTGCGCCACCACGTTTAATTTTTTACAAAATTTATTTTTCTTTGTGACCAAATACTTTTGAGCGGTAGCGTATTTTGATCAAACACATTTAACATGCCCTTATGCCCTTGAAATGAAAATAGCACGATTTCCTATTTGAATCGTGATATTGTACTTAGAGTTTACGTCATGCAAATTGCATTTTCGCATGGCTGAGTTTAATTTACTTTTTGTAGTACTAAAACTGTTTGTGAAGCTCATCAGGGGAAGTATGTGCAATGACGTAGTGCTAAGTGAAGTGAAGTTTTTACTTTCAAGTTTCTACAACGTGCAACATAATAAACGCAATAGTTAGTATATAAGTGTGTGCTGTATATTAGTGTAATGTTGGATGCATTGTGCTCACATAATGTAATCAATTGATCAATGTAATTATATATTTGAAAAAAGTAACTATGGAGTTTCTTGTCCGTTCTTCTCCATAAGAATCTACTTTTTGCGAATGGACAACTAGAGTCACTTATATTTTTATTTTAAACTGTAAATTTGACGTTCAAAAGTGCCTTTTAATGGTCTAGTTGAAATAAATGAATTGACTTTGACAATACCTCTTAAGGGGTCATTGTACTCATCATTATGAACAACTTTTACTGTGGGACCAACCCCAAAATTGCGAAAAAAAAAACAGCTGTTCAGTACTTTTGTCGAGTTATGCGCACAGAAATGTATGGGGGAGTCGATTATTTTTTCGCGATTTCAGTATCAGTAGATTTCATATCTATAGGCCAGAGTAGCCTGAAAATAAAGACATTTATGATTTTATTCTTAATGGCTGGCTCTGAAGTTTGCTTTACGCTGCACAGTACCCTAACCCTGTGCCTTCCCTACTGTTCGCTCTTGACTCTAGTCTAGGTCATAGATGACAGAGACAAAGTCGACGATGGAGAGAGCTTACCCAGAAGAAGCCTGTTCACTCTAATTTTGAAGAGATTAGGGTTCTATGCGTTCGGAAACACAAAACACATTTAGCCACAACCTAAAGTAAAAGCTAGATCAGGGGTTCCCAAACTGTGCTTCGCGACTCCCCGGGTCGTCGCGGGCTGACGCGTCGCAAGTAAGAGACGGAATAAAGAAATACTTTGTTTTCAATATATTAAAGGTTTTATGCAAAATAAAAACTGTTTTACATCTGTAGCTAAGTTTACAATTGATATATTATTGTCGAACATTTATCGACCCCACACACATTTTATAAAAGTATTTTTCAGTGTATCTTAATTAGAAAAGCAAGTTTATCCATGTCATTGATTTTATGTACCTCCTCGTTTACCTAAACGGAGCTACCGTATGTACCTTTTTACAGGGGCGTCGCAAAAAAAAATATAACACTCAAAGGGAGTCGCAGTATAAAAAAGATTGGGAACCCCTGAGAAGTAATAAAGCAATACACACCTCCCTCGTATTTCCCTGCAGCGTACCAAACAGGGCTCCGTTTCCATCCATGACAATGAAGCCGAACTTGTTGTCGTCAGCCAGCAAGGCGGTCAGGGCTTCAGTGTGGAACTTGTTATCGCACAGGTACAGCGACGTGTTGATGGGCTTGAACGGCTCGAAGTCGATGTTGACCTTCTTCTCCTTGCCTTCCTCGGTGACGATTGTACCGCAGTAGATGACGAGACCGTTTGGTGGTACTGGAAAGAAAAATGTGGAGGGTTATAGAATGTTGAAACCTTCAGCTAGCTAGTCTTTTCTTAATTATTGCTGCCAAAATTAATGCCGGGTACATAGCGAAATTAGTTAATACTAGCGCCACCTTGTATCGAGTAGCAAAAGTAGTTGAGTCAAGTACTCGTACCTTCTAGTATTTTCTATGCTAGAACATTCTGAGTTCTCGAAATCTGGTCAGTCGAGACCGGTATTTAAGGGAACTTTCAAGATGTTTCGACAATAGAAGTTTCTAGAATTAACTGACCTATATAAGGAGCGCGTAGTCTGCGACCGAGTCAGTATTGGATTTGCGATACAAGAGAATACTTCGAAAGCGAACTTCAAGTGCGATTAAAGTGATCAGTGGTGAAGTTGTGTTTTATAATTAGTGAGTTAAAAGTTGTAATTCGTGTTTTTAAATTAAAGTGTCATTTTGGTTATTTAATCGGCTGTTTTTATTGTCACGAACCCCAAGCTCGTAACACTATTTTGGAGTCGACTAACCTGAAGAATATAAGTATTTTACATGGCTTGGTGAGATTGCCTACTTGACATCAACAATCCAGTTTTTATTCTCTTTTGTTCGAAAATCTCGGCACCCCGGAGTCCCGGTCCTTTGGTAGGCGTACGAGGGACCGAAGCCAACCCGCAGAGGCCCCTTTAGACATTTCAAATTGAATGGAGCACCAACCGACCGACGATTATCCCTGTAAGCACTATTAAAGTATACCCAAGGACAATCCCCGGTTGGTGCAGGACTATTGCAGAATATGGAAACACTAAATGAGAGGCTATGGGTTTTGGGTGGTTAAGTGGACTGATTATCGAGTACTATGGAAGACCTATTGGTCCCTGACTGACCACTGACAATATACACGGCTTTAAAATGGCAGGGGGTGACTTGCACACTCAATAAATGGGCCCCAGAAAGCGGTCGATAGCACAAAGTGGCGCAGCGCCAAAGGGGTGCCTGAGGTGCTAGAGGAGTGGAGAGGTATACCACGGCTATCAGGACAATCCTACCTACCAGCATCTTACTGGGTTATACATCCTTCTCACGAGCACGTTTTGCTCTTGCGAATCTCCACTCAGACTAACCAATTAAGGCAAGAGGTGGGAGCTTTATTATTATTGATAGTCCCGCTATTGATCACAAACTCACCCGATGGAAAGCGGTGATTTGGTCTACGATGGAGCACGCTTACCTAGAAGTAACCTATACACGTTTGTCTTAAATACTCTCAGGTTGTAGCTATCAGGAAACACAAGACTACGGCAGGGAATTCCACTCCATAGCTGAACGCGCAATACATGTATTCCAAATATGTTTTGTGCGTATGTATACAACGTGTTACAGAATAAACGCCCAGCGTCCAGCTAAAACACTAGGAAGTGGTGACGGGCGGGCGTTTTGGGGGACTGTCTTTATGTAGAACTTTGACGTTCAAAAAGTGCTGGCACTCAGCCTAATTTTAATAATGACTTTTGGTTTTGATTTTTTTATGTCATCATCATTTCATCCGAAAGACGTCCATTGGCAGACATAGGCCTCCCTCAAGGGTCGCCACATCGAGCGGTCCTGTGCGTACTTTCAGCGGATTCCCGCAGTCCTAACCAAGTCATCGGTCCACCTTGCGGGAGACCTACTAACGCTGCGTCTTCCGGTACAGTTAGCTAAACGGTAAGCCTGTATGATAATAACTTTATTACCTTTCGTATACAACTTGAGTCGATGCTGCACAGAAGTGATGGCTCCGAGCACCGACAGTCGGTTGACTCGCGATTTGATGTTGGACGCCGTACCGAACTCGTCCGCCAACATCTTAGACACCCGCGAGATCTGATCCTTGGGCGGAATAATCAGGGATATCATTGAGGTCCCGTTTCTGGAAAGAGAGGAAACATGCATTGATCAATCTTGTAATTAAAACGGACATGTTCTAAATATTTCGGATGACTTTCACTCTGAATAATACACGGCAGATTTTTATCTGGACCCATAACCTGCTGCCCATATACTAAAACGGAATCACGATTTATTATTTTAGGTCTTTTATTTGACACAATGTTTACAATAAGCGCGTTTAGACCAGAGAGAACAATAACATTTAATTTTTTATTGGTTCATTATTGCAAACATGAACGCATACAACCCTGATCTCTTCAAAATTAGAGTGAACAGGCTTCTTCTGGGTAAGCTCGCTCCATCGTCGACTTTGTCTCTGTCATCTACACCTAGACTAGAGTCAAGAGCAAACCCATATGAAATTAAAAAAAAAACACGTGTGCAGGGATATGACAAAAACAGAAAATCGGTAACACGACAGCGGCAGAATAAGATTCATTCGATAAGGCTTTGACCTAATAAGTAATCATCGCGCGAACACGCGATCGTCGCGTTAATTTGTCCGAAAAACCGGAATGTGCCCCCTCTGTCGGAGCGATGACGCGATCAGGTGTGCCGTACAAATAAGTCGCATTATATTAAGACATCTAATAATGTTGGACGCTTTTTCAGTGTGACTTGGCCGATGACAGGTTTTTCCAAGAAGTTTTAAATTTTTCCTTTTGGTATACAATGAAGAATGTGTTCATCTTAAATCTATAAATACTCGTTCAAGCGTAATATAGTAATGAAAAGCCCCCTACAGGCGGAAGTGTGCGGTCTACGATAAAAACGAACTCTAAAAACTGAATTACCGGATTTTTGCAACCCTAAAAACTTGGCAGAGGGTTGAGTCAAACAATAGATCGACGGGGTAGAATCAGTCGACGAACTATCGATCGTATGACAACCCTACCCTTGTCTGTCATTAAAGTTTTTTAACTAATAAGTGTTTCTGTTTGAAAATGTGCTTCTTTTTAGGTTTCAAGGCTTTGGGATTCAGACATGTTTATGATAATCAATCAAAGGTTCAAACGATACCAATAACATAAGTGTTGCAACACCTTTTCGCAAAAGAAATTAGAATCTTCACGAAAGGGATTTTTTGCCCCTGAAATCTGGGTTCGATAGGAATCAGTGCTAATATCTGATTAGCTGTTTTTACTTATAAGCTAGTTGTGATTATCACAATGCTGTTAACTCATTCAATATCGGCCATAGCGCAGTACTATTACGTCAACTTAAAAATCAGGGCGTTTATTTCAATTAGGGTTAAAATTCAGCATGGGAACACAAACAAGAGCAGCGTGGCGACCATATATATATATATATATATATTTGTTTCGGTAAAAAAAGGTAGTTATGCTATATGCTGATGAGCTGACCTAAGTATTACGTCAAAAACTTCGACTACCTACCATTACTTAGTAGGAGTTAATATTTTTAAAACATAGACCTATACCAAAAAACTGCTATAATTTCCCTAATGTAGGTAAATTATAGGACCAATTAACATACACTCCTCTATGCTGGATACATTAATAACATAGCTACGTAATTGCATGGCAACTGAAATTAATGTTTGTTTTTCGCTGTGGTGTGGTATTCAAGCGGAGTTGCTATAGGGTTTCGCACACGAGGCGCGGTTTTTTTCTGACCTACTTTTGTTTAGATGGGTTATGCAAAGGCATATTAGCTTGGAGGCTGGTTGGAGGATCATAAGTGAGGTATTCACAACACAGACTTGGTCGCAGACATACCTGCGAGCCATGCTCACCAAATCTCACTACTAAGGGTCAGGGCGATCCCCGGCCACCGTTGGCGTGGGCCTGCGGACGGCGAGCGTTGGGTGGCTCGCTGTCCGATCACCACCAGGCCCGGGTCGACGGCGCGTTGTGTTTCACGCGCGCCTCAAAGAGATGTCAGCATAGAAGACGGGGCCCGTTAGGGCCAGAGCCTGCCAGAGTTGCGGAATTTGTTCGGAAGAGTCACCGCGGTCCTAGAACGCAAAGGGCTTTAGGAAGAACACAGATGGGTTTAAGTCAGTAAGAGTCTGACACGCCCGCCAGCTCCACCCAGAGTTGAAGAAGTCATTTAAAAAGAAAAAAGAAAGAGCATTTGATGATTACCCACCCTTAAAAAAAAGGTCTGTTCTATGTTTTGATACTGTATGACCGTCGGCGCAATAAGGCCTATAATAAAGCGGTACGGCGGAAGTGGCCAGACAAATCTGTTCGTCTAGTGAATTCCCCGCTATAGGTGGCGGATAAACATTATTACAATTGTCAATTTAGTATGGTAGTCCTCTTAACTAGGTTGTCAGTATGACAGCGTAGATGTAGACTTTATAGTCAGCTGTCACATTAAGACCGAAATCAAACTGAAGACAGACGCACTACGGCTCCTATAGTTTAGAACGAACGCTAATTGAAAGATTATTTGATATTAGGAAATTTTCTACACCAGCCCGAAATACAGGTAGTCAATAGGGACGAAATGTTCGCGTACCGGAAGACTTAGCGTTGGAAGCTCTCCCACAAGGTGGAATGATGACTGGTGCAGGCCGCAGGAATCCACTGAATGCGAGAGGCACAGGGCCGGTCGATGTGGCATGGACACACATATAGGCTGAAAGAATAATCAGCCCGCGTAGCCCAGAACTAAGAATGAATGACAACACGATTTGACAGTAACTGTTAAATCGTGTTGTCATTATTTTTAGTGGTTAGGTGATACGGACTAGAATACGCCCGCAACTAAGCCCGAAACTATGGATTTCGGGCTTAGAGAGTAGCCCCCCTGCTGCGTCTACTGCAGGATAGTACGATCTCTTTGGGCACAAATGCGAGCCCTGCCTAATGCTTTACGGTCAAATAAAGGTGTGATTTTAAGTTATCATAAAATATAGAACAGGCCGTCTTTGACGTAATATGCTTGTTTGACCTTTACCGCTGATTACGTGTTGTTGTTTGCGGGGGAGATCCACATAATCTGCGAGTGTTCACGGCCTGATATTATGATAACCTCTACCGCCAGTGTCAGCGGTGTGGAATGCTTTCATCTTTGTTATATTCCTGAAGAAGATTCAATAGAAATAATAGAAAAGAAAAATCCATGCATATTGACGTTAATGGTACTTTCAATAGGAGTTTTTTTATTGTATTGATATGCTTGCGTTTGTCTACATTATCACCTGATGGTAAGCGATGATGAGGTCGAGCACGCATGTTTTTAGAAGTAACCTATTCGCTCTTCGTATCTAGCCAATATTCTTCGAAGCGGTAGGTAGGTGACACCAACTTTTCGCTATCAAGTCTCATCAAGAGGAATGTGGTACGAATGATCGTTAGCCAGGCATCAAATCAGCTAGGAAGACTACTACTGGTTCATTTTTAAGGGAAAACCCTTATTAAAAGGACCTTGGCTCTCTGCTAACTTTTATATTTATTTATTTTAACTTCATGCCCAAAGATACAATTGCTTAAAAAAAAATCTTCCTGCAAGAAGTGTTAACCAAAAACACAGCCCGAAAATCGCCTGACTCAGAACCACTTGTGTGAGTCCAACTCGCACTTCGCCAGTTATACGAACTACATGTTACGTAAAACAATTGGCCGGTAATAACATTATTATCACCGAGAGCCGCTCAATGTCATGACCAAAAGTGCGCCTGGGCAACCAAGGTGAATATCGGGGAAGTAAATTCTGGTATCTTTCTGTGTATACTGTACTGTATGTATGGTACATTCCGGATCGTTGTAGACAGCGAATGATAGATCATTAAGTCGTTACAAGTGACGTTGTAGATACGAATGTCCTACGTACCTAAATAGACGTTTTTATATGCTTGGACTGTGGGATTTTTAACTCTAGCGAGCCAGCTGAGTTGAGCGTTTAAATTCCAACAGTAGGTGTACTATGACGTGCTAATGCCATCCAATTCCGATGATGTAAAAGGATAGTGCTATACGCATAGCTTTGTCTCTCTCTTGGAGCGGAATCACGATCGTTTTAAGACTACATGGTAGGGCCCCAAGCCTTTATTCAAGTCGAAAATGCACTGACAGACGACTTGCTGGGCGTCCAGGGCCTATTAGTGAAACGAGCGCTACAAAACGGTTGAAACTGACCGTCTTGCGTGCTGGGCACCTTCGCGTGTCGGTACAGTTGGTTACGGTGACTAGTTAGGTTCTAGGCGCTAATAAAGCCGCCTGTCAATGCATTTTCGGCGTCGTTTGTGACTTTAGGCATTCATGTAGGTGGCTATCAATGTTCCAAAAAAAAAACGCCTGGTAAAGGGCGTTGAATCTTGGGAGACGATTTTCACACGTTTAGGCTCTATACTTTCTCTGCCGAGAAACGAAAGTTTGGATAAACCGGGTGAAATCTACCAGAACGTGTGAAAGCTACAATAAGAACTTATCCATACACTGTTATACAACCGGCCTTTGCAACTAGCAGGCAGGCTGAGCATAAGAAAAGAGTAATTTAAGATCGCATCCGACAGTTGACAAAGCCCGCAAAACAAGCAAGCTTGAAGAGGAAGGCAAGGTATTATTGCCACAGAACCGTTAAGGTAGCGCTTGTATGTACTTGATCATCATCTATCATTTCCAACTGTTTTGGGGTGCCTTTTGAACGCCATTGTCACGTATACGTGACAAGCAAGCGCGTGCCCTATAAGCCAAACGTCACAAATATATGACAAAAAACACGGCGAGTTTGTGGCTCGGCGTCGGGGGCACGTCGATGCGTTTATGCTCTGGCGTTCAGTTTAATACGAGAATTTAACAAAGAGCGACTGCTGACCTCCACAATCCCATTACTGGGCAACATAAGATACCCCTTGATAGGCCTGGTTGTCATTCGGTCTTATCGACTCGATATACGACTGTCAAAGATCTCGTTACGACGTTCACATTAATGACAGAACAAAGAGCTGCTGTATATGAACAATTCACGAAGGTAGCACACTATGAATCTCAGACACGCCTGTGTATACTATCCTTACATAGGACAAGAGACACGTACCGAGCGTCTCGTCTAGACAATAATGGGATTAAATGCTTTTTTGTCAGTCTGCGGCTTGGACTAAAAGAAACTAACTAGATTTGAATCTTTTTAAAACTTCCCCTCAGTGTCTGGAGGCCTTTTTTATTCAATGTATTTTTCAAATTAGGTACATCTTCAATTTAAGCTGGTCTATTCTGTCAATATCTCACCGTCTAAACTTAGGTGGAGTGAGCATGAAGTGAACTGTCATTCCATCTTGTTTAAATGGATTGACAGCTCACTTCATGTTCACTGCACCTAAGCTTATACGGCGTGAGGTTCACAGAATCGCACTGCAGTTCTGATTGGTTTGTGGTTATTTTTGCCTTGGCTTTTCCCAACCATGTTGGGATCCAAAATCTTACATAGAGTATAACGAAATATTTATTGATCAGACTTTGGATAAGTTTTCAGAATGCGATCGATCACAAAACGGTGTTTTTCTTTTCGCTTCATGCTGCTGAAAAGTATGCATTTCCTTGATGAAATTATAGCGTTAAGCAATCTCCGCTTGTGGGTACAAAGCCACTACGTAAAGCTAGCGTCGTGTTTGCGTCGGATACATATTGGGGTGCTTCGGGGTGATTCTTTATTCATATTCGCGGGGTAATTCTCCAAGCATGTGCTTGTAAAATATTAGTATTTAGCTGCGTACCAAAATTAGTTGGGAAAACGCTAGGAAGTTCTTAGATCAAAAGCCCCTGAAATAAAATTTTCAAAGGCAAGAGGTTTTTCGTCTGTCTAGTGTCTATAAAAGTACAGTTAACAGGAGTCAAATCGTTTATCTACTTTTGCAACGTCTATTCGAAGCGGAAAACTCTCCTCATGCTAATAAACGTTTTTAGAAACGGCATGCACCTGGGCAGACTTGCTAAAAATCTCACTCACTTTCCTCAATTAAAGAAGATAGAATTAGGATAACGAATATATTAGTCAAGATCGTATCCAGTAATCCCACACTATCAATCAATCAGGACTTTTCTTGCATATCTGTAACAACACTACACTAATTCGCACAGAACCGCGTCCAAAGCGACTGACCTTAGTTCGATCGTATTACGCTCGACCACAAACACGAGGCTTGCGTCGGTTCCGCTGCAAACACGTGTCGTGGCCAGACATTGGCCACGTTGCATACCGCAATCGGGTTGTGTGTTTACGCTGTTAGCTGTCTGGAGCAGGCTTCGTTCCTGATTGTGTTACGTACGTTTATCTTCTATTATTCCGAAATCTTTGCAGACACGTATCTGCAAAGATTTCGGAATACTAAGAGATTTCAATACGGGATAAACTTTCTCATACACGTTTCAATCAGTGTGTCATAAAGTGAATAAACTGCAGTTTTTATTTGTAGGAAAGGCATTTTATTTTTTGTGTTACATAATAATGTTACTTTTTTTTTTACATGATTTGGCTGGCCTTCTTTTGCAGCCATCAGTTACGAGATACTTCACTTCATGAGTGTGTCGATAGCAAAGTTAGGGTCAGTTGCGGTGGCTGGGACGTGTGGTTTGCAACAGAAGAAGACGCCCCGGGCGTCGGGAGTCGCAGAGTGATTCCCGGCTACCGTAGGCACGGGCCTGCGGAAGGCGAGCGATGGGTGGCTCGCCTTCCGATAAGGACCAGGCCCGAGTCAACGGCGCGTTGTGTTCCACGAGAACCTCAACGAGATGTCAGCGTAATTGACGGAGCCCGTTAGGGTCAGTGCCTGCCAAGGTTGCGGAATTTGTTCGAAAGAGTTACCGCGGCCCTAGAACGCAAAGGTCATTAGGAGGAACACGGATGGGCTTTAGTCAGTAAGAGCCTCCCTTCAGCTCCGGAAGAAGTGATTTGAAGTTTTCAAAAAAAAAAGGTCACTGAATGTATCATATCTTTGGGAAGTAAGCCTCGACACTAAATTGCTGGTGCGAAGGTAAGCGATAATAGTACTTAAGTTCTTACAAATGTCTTCATAAATTCCAGATGCAGTTGCGTGCCAACAATTTTTCCTCGATAAACCAGCACACTATCCTCCCTCGTTTCTTTATAACCTTCAATACAACGGAAAACTTGAAACGGTCAAGGCTGCACTTGAAACCGTTTAGATTGGCGACACGCGACGTGCCGTTAGGATTTTACGAGCTCTGAACTCGACGCTGCTACTGAATTTATAGTGTTCGGTTACCATAAAAAAATCAAGATTTTATAACCTCATTAATTTATTAATTTAAAAAAAGTAGGATTTATGAATAATAAGGAATGATTAAGAAGGGAGAGGAAAGTCAAAGGAAAGATGGATGTGTTTTGTGAGGAATTTAATTAAAGAAAAGGGAGTTAGTGATAGCGTGGCGGTTGACAGGATCGTTCAAGAAGTAAAACGTGTTGCGCCGACCCTTAGTAACATGGGACAAGAACAGGTGATAATTTCAGCGAAAAATAATACGCTTATGAATAAAAGGTAGGCTTAAGGTCAGAGGTCACTATGACGTGACAACGCCATCATAATCCCGTCGAGAAAAGGGATGCGTCTTGTACCAGTCTCCCTCCCACACCGGAATCATGAGGGTCTTAAGACGTCATAGTAGAGCCCTTGGTTGAAGTCGCGAAAGTCAGGCGGATGCGGGGAGCACAGAAACGGTCGTTACAGCAATGCTTGGGGGAACTATATGTGGGTCTACAGGTAATGCATGCCTGACCCTTCGAGGAATACAAACACGATGTCTGATGTTGTTTTATCATAGATACGCTGTTTTTGAGTGCAAGTTTGGCTTAACTTTGCTTAGCGTTTGTTAAGGAGCATATCTAACTACGACAGTCGACTACGCTTGAATACCCCCAGGTAGTCTAGGGTGGCTGAAAGGGGGGATTCCGACGGCATGGCTAGACGAGTGTTTGCAGAAAGCAAACAACGAGAGTGCAATGCTCCGACTTCGAAAGAGTACGCGAAAACTGTCTGTGAGTGAGGCACACAGTTTTTCGACTGTCAATTCTTTTTTATTTTCGCGTAGGTACCTGATGGACTGTCGTCATATAAATATTTTGTCTTTCTTTCACTAGCACTGGACCGAAGTAGCTGGAAGTCAATTAGGTGTACAGCTAGTGCATGTTTTTCAACTGGACATGAGGTTGCGAGGGGTCATGGACGTATATCGCATATATATGTATTTTATTAGTATTATATATTATTTGTGTATTCTTTCCGAAAGATTAAAATTCAATTTTAAATTTAATTTTTATTAATTGTACCACAGTATAGTCTTTATAACCCAAAGGTTGACTGGTAGAGAATGCCTTGATGCATTAAATCCGCCCATGTACCACTATTGTACACAAAGTTTAAATGAATATCATTCCGAGGGTGACAGAATTTTTCCAGCATTGGGATGATACAGGCTGACAATAACCAATAATGTCATAATTTTTTCTTTACGCTCGGTTCGCCGAAGACGTCAGAATCGCGCCCTTTTGCCGTTGACAAGGAAACGAGCGAGTACCCGCGTTTCCATCCGCTCCCCATGGTGTCAATCGTACTTTGTTTAGGGCCTATGCACACCGGGACGGAATGGCAGTGGATTAGATTTTTTTTCAAAGGACTTTCAAACTTATCTAGTAGGAATACGACATAAATGCCAATGTTTTAAATTTATTCTGTGGCATCGAAAGGGATTTCTTGACACGGCATTGGCGAATGCGCTAAGAGATCCCGAGGCGCACTGCGGTATGCAACGGCACGCCGAAAGACGCCGTGATTACCACACCACATTTGCGCCGTCCATTTGGCACATCGCGCGTCGCTGGATGTCTTGGTAGTCCGCCGGAATGCTACAGTATCTAAGTGGCTGGTGTCCGGTGGCAAAATCCTCTGCCATTCCGTCCCAGTGTGTGCAGGCCTTTCTATCTTTTTTTGGTTCTGTTTATTTTTCTTGTATTTTCCCGCAGCTTAGCTCCTGTGACCTTTTCCACTTAAGGTCATAGCACACATATTAATTCAGAAAGGTATTGTCACTATCGCCGTATTGTTCTGAGACGATACAAGGCAATTACGATATGATTCCAATTAGTGTGTTGCCGTAGGAGTTTCACATTAAACTTATAACACCACTCTTTTTTGGTTGGGGGATAAAAATCAAACAATCCAATTGTATGGGGTTTGCCTAGCGTGAAATACTTGAACTCTAAGAGCTCTTAACGCAACATTATTATTGCAAATATGTCTGTACTGAGACGCAAACATTACAAAGGCAAGCAAAATACTTCCATGAAGACATTAGTCAGCTTATACAGGGATTTCTTATTTTAGTTTTAATTTATTTTTGTATTAGGTAGTTGTACTGCCACGTTTCCACCTGAAACCTGCTCACCTACAAGTTGCATTACATTGCAGGCTACCGAGACATTTATTCTTATTTTTGCTACTCATGGTGTCACAACCTAGTGGTTTCACCTGTTCACTGATAAGCTTATTTGTATATTTTAGTTGCTTACTCAACTACTGGACTTGGGACGCCAGTTACTGTTCAAACTGGGTGTTGGGCATTGAATCCTACTTTCTACTCCAAGTAATATTATAAACTAGCTTAAGCCCATAGCTTCGCCAATGTGAAGTTTTCATTTATTTTTAGCACAGAACCCTAATCCTTTTTCTAAATATAAGTGTAATCTCAGTTACTCACCCTAACATCAGCTGTCTTGCAATGAAAGCCAGTAGTTTTTCACCCATTTTAAATGTATGTTATACTACTATTGCTGATCAGCTGTTTCACAGTAATGAAGAAAACAAACTTATGTGTTGCAAGCATATAAAACTGTATTATGTATGGCAAGCAAGATGAAATCGCTGGTCAGGAAATGATTGTAAACAAAAAACTTTACAGTGAACCGAAATTTGCAAAAGAGCTAGACACCATTTTTGCCCTAAGGAGAATAAAGGCAGGTAAATAGTAAGTTAAATAATAATCAAATATGCATTGGTTTGTTTCCATATGATTAATTATTACTCAAGTTTCAGAAATCTAATGACTAATTTGCTTATTCAATCTATGTGTATATGTGTGTATTTTGGTGAGACAATGACAACAATAAGGTTTGAACAACCTGATTGATTGGACTGCAGAGAATGGGGTTATTTTATGACAACATTGTTGGTCATAGACAAATCAGAGGCCTTTACTAATGTGAAAATCTAATTGCGTAAGTCTTTGCAACCCTGTAGCAAAAAAAAGGTAGCTTTGTGTTTCATTGTACACCTTACAAGTAAAATAAAACGTGTCGTGTGGTGAAATCGTTAGTCATACATTTTGACGTAAAAGTTCAACGGCGCCCTATTGTCCGCGCACGTTGCTAACTTATAACCAAAACTGACAACAGTCGCTACGCAACCCCCGCGTCACTAACAACCCACAGATAAGGTCCAATTTAGCCTCTTTGCAACCCACTTGCTAGCGTGTCAGCAAGCCAACGACTCGCGCATCCAACAAAAGCGCATGTGCGAAAAGTGACGCAGCCTTGTTGGCAGTTTCGTCCAATCATGTGGCCAAAAACATGCCACGGAAAACTTCATAACCCAAACAAAACTTAATGAAACACTAAAAAACTTTCGAATACTCACCCTCTTGCCATCTCCAAGCTCTTGATCAGCTTCTTAATCTTCCAGATTTCGACATTGCGATCCGCTGACGATTCTTCAGACATTTTGGGTCGGTTTTATTTAACTAATACACCACAAAAACACACGAATAGGCAAATATAATTAAAATAATGTCTGTATAACACACCACTAAACTTTTTACTAAAGGGATGCGAGGGGAAGGGAGCCCGACTTGCGGTTCAAACTGCTCTAATCCAGATCAAACCGGACGGACAAGAACCTCGTTACTTTATTCACGCACTTTTGAGTTCACATTTACGTTTGCCGTCGCTCGTACTTTTCTTCTAGTGCGGGGATTCTTGGATTTTTTCTTTATTCGGTTACCCCTAAGCATGTGGGATGTAGAAATAAGACATTACAGGGATAAAAGATGACGTTGAACAAACGATCGAACGAACGCTCTGTCGTCCGTCGTCGATGAAATGAAAGAAGAAAAATGCGGTTTGCTGTTGCCAGCACTAAAAATTATATTGATTTTTATTTAATTTTTGCTGTCGCAAGGCGAGCTTACTATTCTTCTCTAACTTCTATTCTTCTGATCAACGATAGAACATTTAGTTTCATCTGATAGGAAACAATAAGGGAAATATTACAAAATAAACTTTTCGTAGACATAAAATCATTTTGATTGAATTTCTCACTTTTTTGTACATGCAACTAATTTCAAAATGATGTGCTTTTGCAGTTCCACTGGACCGTTTTAGTCGAGTTTTATATTATCACTAGCACTTCGCCCGCGACTTCGTCCGCGCGGATTTAGTAGGTACTCCACAAACTTCAACGCCCCCTCAAACCCTTTTTAAAGGTAAGTTTTGGAAAATTAAGCACTACGATATCCATTCAACGGTCTCAGGATCAGCCTACTATCCACCCAGTTCACCCCGTTCACCCCGCCAGAGGTTGACTATGTAAACATTGTTAGATCTGTTTCAAATTTCCCACTTTTAGCTTGTTCATTCCAATTTCCACGTAAATTGAAGTAAGCAATAATGTCCTCCCCTGAAAAATTCATCAACCCTTTTCGCCCCTTATATTTGTTATTCTTAATTTTTTATCCAAAACATTAATGCCGTGCATTAAGTTTCTCCCCAGTTAGCTCAAACCGCAACATTTTTCTTACTTAGAGCATCGAAAAATCCAAATATTTGTTATTTTTCTTTTTTTATCCAAAACATTAATGCCGTGTTTCAGCTTCATCGGACTAAGCGTTAAGATTCTCCCCAGTTCGCTCAAACCGTAACATTTTTCTTACTTAGACCATTTTTATGCCCGTCGTAACTTTAAAACGAAAGGTCCGATTTGAGTAATTTGAAGTGTAGTTTACATGTACATTATCAACCTTAATTCTAAACAAACAAACTAACTAATCTTTACTCTTTATAATATTAGTTTAGATAGATTAGATATATAATCCTGATGATGTGTCTGTTTGAGTATTATTCGCAAATTATCGGCATTCGATTGAACTGAGTCTATAAAATAATCATTAAAATGTCTTGCTATCATTTTAGGAATATTAAATTTCATAGAATTGGTTACCTCCCAAGTTGCTTTAGACTTGTTAGTGCTAGTTCCTATAAAATAGCTGTTTTGAGCCCTTTGTGTTAATTTGATCACTTTTTAATATCTCTTTGAGAATTATTTGAAAGCCGCTTTTGTATCACTATTTCGCTTTATTCTGTATTGCTATAATAAAGTTCATAATAAAGATCAAATAAGTTCATTGAACTTTATAGAATTTACTGGTGATTGTGGAATACTGAGCATACAAATGATAAAAGCACTCAATACAATTGCAAAAGAACTTGGCCCAAAGGAAATAAATACTAAAAATATTCTGCTTTTAATTTTCAAGATTAGAATCAAAATTTAGGATTCGTTGAATCTCGTGAGTTTGGAGGAATTACGTTACCCAAAAAATTGGGGCGTTTTTCAATTCTATTAGATTAAAACTCCTTTAATTGTATTAGAAGTTTCAACTACCATTACCGAAGTTAATGCAATTATCAATGTCTTCAGAACTGTTCAAAACATTATGCGCGCGTGGATTTCCTTAGCAGAGTTATTTTAGAAATGTATTTATTATACTCTTCAAAGATCTTATACTTACAATCATCAACAAATATATTTCGAAAAAGATTATTACAGGATTTTATGTTGATAAAAAACTCTATGGCCCATAACTCATTAATAGGTACCAACTCTTAACATCTTACACACGTGATAACTTTTAAACGAAATATCCGATTGAGATGAAACAAAAAGTATTTTACTTCTACATAAATACTCTTGATAACATAATGCTTAATTTCGATAAAGATTAATATTACGATACGTATTTAACGTAGTTTTTTTTCTTTAGACGATTTAATAATTATTTTGAACACAAAATGGGTTATTGTGATTAAACCATGATAGCTAGATATATGTTCTCGCGGACTTTTTTGTAGGTCTTAATGGGATCTTCTAACCCGTAGTACATCATTTTGTTCTTTTGTCAATAGTTTTTGCAGCGCACGCAAAAAAAGGTTTTTGATTTTACACCTTGTGTTACGAAATAGCAATTTTATTACGGATCCCTAATTTTGAAAAAAAAAAATATAGCCTATAGCCTTCCTCGATAAATGGACTACCCAACACTGAAAGAATCATTCAAATCGGACCAGTAATTCCAGAGATTAGCGCGTTCAAACAAACAAACAAACAAACAAACAAACTCTTCAGCTTTATAATATTAGTATAGATAAAAACCAAACGCTGAAACAAATTCTATTCTTTTGAGTTTATAGTGAACATGTCAGTCACCCTCATAGGAAACCATTGTTACATGCAAAACTTAACATCTACGTTTAATTCCTAAATTAACTAATTTATATAATATTCCAGCCGTTTTGGATGCTGGAAAAGCTAGAACAGGGTTACATTCTCCAGATTGACAAATATTCGTATTAAATTTGTCTCGAATCAAATATCTTTCCGCTCCGTTCCGGACACACTCCACCATAATATGAAAAACATCTTTGACCACATTGTATTCCGTGCAGTTTGGAGATGCAACTTTACCCATCAGTGCAGCAAAACTAGGTATTCAATGGAATGTGTTCACAACGATTCTTTTGAGTTTTATCACTACTCTTATAGAGTAAAACGTAGAGGGAACTACTCGTTACACTGTTTGAAATTAAAGACTGAAGCTATAAAGGCACACGTTGTCTGATCTTATTTGATCATTCAAAGCGCTATTTCGGCGATATGCCACCGGTGCCAGAATCAAAATTGATATAAAATGTTGTCAGACAGGAGTTCTTTGACTCGGTTTTGAGTAGTTTTGCTTCGTTGCATCGCTTTGTTCCGGATCATTCAGGCCCACTAATGCACCACCCTCTTTTTCAAGCCCACATGTTTTTCCAAGTTTTCCAGAAATTAGTATACTGCAAACTACGCACGTCACTATTCAATGTCATTCAGACGAATGAATTGAGGTTATAAATTTCGCAATCGCTACAGAGATGTTATGTAGTAAATTTAAACAAATTATTTTACCACAGCAGGCTCTAAACAATAACGTGCAGTTTCGCTATTTAATAACGTCCCGATATCTATTCAAAAGATGGATGTGGTACGATGGGTTTCTGGCGAATATTTGTAAAAAGGAAGTTGGAAGTATGTCTGCTTTGAGGTTTATTTTGAGGGATTTTCGTGTGTGGAGTGCTTGGACACGGAGTAACTTAGTGAGTACAGTGGTGAAGAGGTGTAAACGGGATCGTAGTGTACGGGAAGTGATACAATGCTTCAGACAGACTTTTCGGCCGAGACGAACACTGCTGATATCAGCGACTGCAGCGTATAAGGCTCGAGGAGAAGATGAAGACGACGACACGCCAGTCAGCTGTGATATAAACATTACTGACGAAGAGTTGCAGGTAGGTACTTTTCAATTTTGAAAATTACACAATTTGTCTTACCTTTTTAAAATATTTATTTATTTTTATCAGTTAATCTAGAGGTAGTAATACGTATAATTGATGTTTAAATAATTAATTATCATATTTACTTTGTTAAGAAAGTTTTGAATGCATTATAAAGTTGTTACCAAAACTTTTCCTCATGACATAAACAAATTAACTTTTATTTTCTAAATTCCTATTCTCTGATTGCCTATAAAAGCAGTATTAAAAAAAAGATTATCTATGGTTGGAGCACAGTCCTTTAATTAATTAAAAACAAAACAAATTGCAATGTTTACTATTACAGGGTACTTCAAGGTCATTTAAAAATAAAATGTAACAAGTAAACATTTACTGACAAAGAGAGTTCAACATACTTCTGTGATGTTATTTTTGTTTTTCTTTGTTTATTCATTATTATCACTTCACTTTATTTATAAAGTCTACCAACCTACCTTTATTTTTATTATTCATCCTACTTTGTAAAGTTGCAATTCGAAAATGATGCAAAAATACAAATCATAGCGTCTAGACACCATGATTTAATGAGATTAAAAAAATTCTGGATTTTTGTGACTGAAAAATTTATTTTGGTTATTTAGTAGGTAATGCCTGCCAGAGGTAATTAAACAGGCTCTGAATATTTCTTTATCTTCATTAAAAATTATTCTATATTAATTTTCCTGTTTGAAGAACTTATTGTTATTATTGAAAGTGCAATATATCAATGGTTGCTAAATATAAGGATAATAATATTTTCCCATTGTACATACTTTTATAACTATTTAGTATCCAATAGGTTATTGAATTTGAATGATTCCAAAGTAAGAAAAATTATTAATTTTTTCTATTGTTAGTTATTAGATTAGCTCAATAAGTTTGTTAAAATGAGAATTATGTAGTTTCTTGCATGGCCTCTACATAAAAATACCAGACAATTGTGAGTTTGAGTTGACAAACAAATCATTTAATTTTAACAGTTTAGTTTAAAACCAGACTTCTAATAGGTATGTTCAATTATCATTTATTTTCTTAATAAACTTCAAAATTAAAAAATTCATAATTCATATTTATATTTATATTATTTTCACAATATTATAATTTTTATTACTAAGCCCTGTCATTTAGTGTGACACACGGCACAGGTGTAAAACCCCACAGATTTCTTATAGGTAAAGAACTATTATCTAAAATACAATTATTATCGTGCTACCATCTCTGATGTTTGGCATATCTATGATATTGATTCCTATCTAAAGACTTAATGTTTTGTCCACAGGCTCTACTATCAGAATTGGATGGCGTTGAAACATTATCGAGAAACACACTGTTTTGCAATGGCTGTGGTAAACGACTGGTCATCGAAAAGAAGCAGCCGGGAGTCCCATATTGCGCGTTAGTATGTTTGAGTTAATTAACTGTCTAATTATAAGGAGAATAAGGGCTTTAGGTTAATACATTTTGAAATCGTCGCTTCAAGCCCTTTATTTTGATACCAGACATGACAATATCACAAAAAAGAAATCAAAACGGCGGCCGTCATTCTGCTTTCACTCAAATTCAAGTCTCTCTGTGAGCAACTGAATGAGAGTAATTAATGACGTGCGATTAAAACGACCTTAGTCCAGCAGTGGATCATAGAAGTCTGATGATGAATTTTGGACTTTATCACAATGCTTGTTATGTTTATATTCGCTCGTCGTGTCGACGATTTTAGACTATGTTTCGTAAACGTAAGGCTTAAACGTGTAACGCTTATATGGTTGAAATTTGACCGAAACTGCCCCGGTTTTAATTGTCTGAATTTGTTTCAGATGTAAAGTATCTGAAACACCACAGGAGTCTTCCGATGGCTGGGTGCCTTACATGGAGGCTGAGGACGTCATCATTTGGAGGAAAGAATATAAAACTGGGCTGGGACTTTATGCATATAAAGGTACTTACTATTGCCATACATCACAGCATTTAACATCTGTCTAGCCATTTTCCAACTGCATTAGGTTTTGATCGGTCCTTCAGCTGTATACCAGCATTCTTTACTGTCTTTCTGAGCTTCACGACTAATTTACTGAGCAACACATTAAACCGCTGACAAACCCGATTGTCAGACTTTCGGCTTTTCTGACTGCTTGTAAGAACTATCGAACATCTACGAATGACAGTCGTGAGCAAATCTGCTGTCATAAGAAAAAACTGGGCAAGTGCGTGTCGGGCCACGCACAGTGTAGGGTTCCGTAGTAAGCCACACCAAAACAGAAAAAAACAGAAAAACACAAAAATAGAAAATTTTACTATGATATTACAAAGTTACAAATACCTACACTTAGTTTTAAGTAATTTTCTACGGGGTTACTACGAAATTTTTACCTAATCAGTTAAATTTTATAAGTTGGTTGACTATTATATCGTTAACTTAATTTAACGTTAACGCAATACCTCTTAAGGGGTCATTGTACTCATCATTATGAACAACTTTCAACCCTGAAATCGCGAAAAAAAAAAGTCAGCTCTTCAGTACACTTTGTCGAGTTATTTAACCTTTTGAAAGCCAGAGAATAAACGCATCGACGACGTGCCCCCGACGCCGTGCCACAAATTCGCCGTACTTTTTGTCACATATTTGTGACATTTGGCGTACATGGCACGCGCTTGTTTATCGCGTATACGCGACAATGGCGTTTAAAAGCTTAACTATTAGGCTCGCGTTTGACCACAATCTCACCAGATGGAAAGCGAAGATGTGGTCGACGATGGAGCACGCTTGCCTAGAAGTAACCCATTCGATCTTGACTTAAAGACTCCCAGGTTGAAGCTATCACTGGTTTACTGATGTTTGACATAATTTAAAATGCAATAATTTTATATGCCATACTTGTATTTGCTATAATTTCATTAGAAATAACGCTTCAGTTGCCATAATCGTGAAATTACATAAAATCATTTTCACGAATTTCATTGGTCATAATCGATCAAGTGTCATAATAATTTGAATCCATAAATTTATTTGCGATATTTTTCATTTTCAATTATGTCCTTTTCCATTACATTTATTAACCACTAGCTGCCGCCCGCGGCTCTGCCCGCGTGAATATAGAAAATAATCCCAAGGGAACATAATCCCGGGATAAAAACTACCCTATGTCCTTTCCCGGGACTCAAACAGTCTATACCAAATTTCATCTCAATCGGTCCAACCGTTTGCGCGTGAAGAAGTAACAAACATACACACACACTCACAAATTTTCGCCTTTCTAATATCAGTGTGATTGTGTGATGTGATGTGATAGTGTCATAATATTCATTTGCCCATACTAGCACAACAATGCAGACTCCAGCAGGGAGCTCCACTCCTTAGCTGTACGCACAATGAAAGTAATCCTAAAACGTTTTGTGCGTATGGGTGAGATGTCCACCATGTCCTTTTTAAAAAATAAGTAGGTTAACAACACGGGTAACGCTTGTTAATTTGTACCTACACAGTTATCCCATGTTTCGAGTTATCAGATATATTGAACGGTTAATGTATGATAAGATAGTATTTGTTTAACATTATAAGTATCTTTTTCGATGACACATAAAACGTCCCAAGTAATGGACTTGTAAATCATTATTCTCTTGCCTTTATGTCAATTTATTTGTGATCGGCGCAGCATGTTTTCTTTTTAAACGACTTCAAAAAAAAGGATGAGAACCTCCTTTTTTTTGAAGTCGGTTGTACTTTGTATGTTTTGTTTTTGTATGTTTCTTACCTCATAACTCTGTCATTTATCAACTGATTTGAAAAATTATTCTTTTATGTAAAAGTAGATAGGTACTTTCCCATTGGTCCCATAGAAATTTCAACAAAATCGGTTCAGTAGTTTGGTTTTTAAATCAAAATAGCTGGCAAAAAGTCATCCAAGTAAACGAAATTGTGTATTTTGCTTTTTAGTGAAAAAAACACGTTTCTTGTATGGGACAAGAAACGTGTTTTTTACAGTTTATGGTACGGAACCCTTCGTGTGAGAGTCCGACTTGCACTTGGCCGGTTTTTCAAGGTGCAACCACGTTAATTGAAAATTTAAAAGTAATTTATTCAAATAAGACTGAAAGTCAGCACTTTTTGAACGTCAGTTTTACTTGAAGACAGTCCCCCGCCCGTCACCACTTCCTAGTGTTTTGGCTGGTAATAAGAAGTGGTGCAACAAACACAGCATTTTTACGATGACATTAACCTTCTTCAATTTATCTGTCTTAAGTGCCGTGTTACGTAATTATTAGTATATCAGTAAACAACAAGGTTAAGATAACATGTTAGATAATCAGTATACCGATAATTTTAGAAAATAGGTACATATTTAAATCGCGGAAGAGTAAGTTTAGAAACATGCGGAAAGAAAAAGATATTTTTTGGAACAAACTCAAACTACGGTATTTGTGTTTTTTGTCGGTTCCAATGCACTGTTGGACTTTGGCGTTCCCAAAGTGTAATTTCACGAATATTAGTTATCACTAAAATTCATGAAATTTATCACCGAGAATCGGAATAGGTATACTACATTTACCTAATGTTCGTGGAAGTAAGTAACATAGAGTTGATAATACCTCCTGTAAAATCCCGGAATCATAAATGGAAGCATGACATTTAAAACCCAGGTTTATAAAAACATGAACTGGACTTTGAGTATTATTCATTTGAAGAATCAAAAGACAAGAGTTGTGCGAAAACAAAGCTATTTAATTTAACAGTTTTAGTAGGTACGGAACTCTCAAAACATAATATTAAGATTCTTCAATAATAATTTTGTTCAGATGTATTTTTTTAAATTGTCAACTGAACATTTCAGTTGACAATTTATCGAGAGTTTACAATCTCTCAAGTTATTTTATAATCTTACGGAGTTTGCTATTTTCCAGTGACATATTCAAAGCGCAATACAACAATATATATACAATACAATACAATGTGTATATTTAAAAAAAAAAACAATTTCTTAAATCCCGGGGTACAATCGTCATGTTTTTGATTCCGGGATTTTAGAGGAGGTATTTGTCAACTCTATGTTACTTTACTTCCACGAACATTAGGTAAATATAGTCTACCTATTCGGATCTCTGTTAATCATATCACACTGGCGGCTTTGAACATGGAGTTTGACGCCTAATCCTAAATGTTTTCGTCCTGCTGATTACAAATCTGAAGTACATATTCGTACCAGTTCTAGTATTTGAAATACCTATAAAAAAAAACGTTTTTTTAGCAAAACAATGTCAATTTCGATACTGTAATATTTTATTGAAAAAAGCTAACACAAGAAAAAAAATATTTCTTGGATTTTCTTGAATGATGCCGATTCTGAAAGCGTGAATATTTTGATGAAAGCATTCTCCTTCTCTTCAGTTACGTCACCTAGATTTTCGGGTAAACTGTATAAATGGCTGTAAAGGAGAAGGCTTCTTGTGGGTAAGCTCGCTCCATCATCGACTTTGTCTCTGTCATCTATGACCTAGACTAGAGTCAAGAGCAAACCCATCGCAAATAAAAAAAAAAGGAAATGCGTACCAGTTCTTCTTTGAAGTTGACATATCAATAGATTTACGTTATCTAGTTAATTACTTCTCTGATCAGAACTATTCATGAACTTAACAGTCAAATTTTGGAGGGATGTTGTATCTCAAAAACTTGAGGAGCTCGTGGTTAAATAATAACAGCCGCACGGGTCTATCCTCAAGGTTAAGCAACGCTTGCCTGACCGTCTTAACATATCAAGACTCTTCCGTACCTCGGAAAGCACGTTAAACCGTCGGTCGCGGCTGTTATTTGTAGATCTTTGGCAGTCGTTACGGATAGTCAGAAGCCAGAAAATCTGACATCAGTCTTACCAAGGAGTACCGTGTTACCCAGTTAATGGGTAAAATAAACGTAAAATACTGGTATTCAGCTGAATCCGGTTTGACTGGAAGCTGATCTAATATAATTGGGAAAAGGCTAGACAGATGTTGTATCTCAAAAACTTGAGGTGCCGAGTAAAAATTTGTAAGAAACAGTTCAAAAACACGACGAAACAAAAAAAAGGTTAGATTTTATATTCCAGTGTTAATTTTGGAGGTGAAAACAAAAACTGCGATGTGCTCGGATAGATGTGCACCAGACGTAATGCCGTTGTACAAACGCCAGCACATCAAGCTACCGGAAACTGTCAAACTTTCCCGATCAACCTTGAACATAAACTTGACTACTGAAACTTGGATTATCTTTATCAAAAGACAATAAAACAAAAATAACCGGCTAAGAGCGTCGCCATATTGAGGAGGCCTATTATGAAAAAAAAATGAGGCCATTATGAACAACTTTTACTTTGGCACCAACACTGAAATCGACACTGAATTTCAGGGTGCCTAACTCGACAAAATGTACTGAAGGGCTGAAATTTTTTTCGTCATTTCGGGGTTAAAGTTCATCATAAAGCAGAAATGCCTAAGTGCTTTTGGAGGCACGGAAGAGTCTCAACGAGTGTGGATGGTGCATCAAGCTAAACATTCTGTCAAATTTCTTTATTAGATTTCAACTTAAAGCATTAGGTTCAAGGTTGATTGGGAAAATTTGACAATTTCGGGTAGCTTGACGTGCTGGTGTCTGTACTCACATTGTCCGAGGGAACCACAATTCGCTGCGTCCCTTAGCCACTAAGCCGTTTGTTCTACGCCTGGTCTCTGGAGAGAGATCAGGCGAAGGACAAACGGCTTGTATAGCAAAATTGTCAGAATGTATGGCTGGTTAAGTGTACTGTGCAATAATCTCGCTCCCTAGTACATGGAATTTTACCGTTTGAAATGTAGGTGTATTAAGTGTATCCATAAGAATATATACCTACTCTTCTGCTAAATTCTTTGGGCGAACATGCGTGAAATCACGTTGCTTCGGGCATAGTTAATTCTCTCGAAACTGCAGTATATTTACGTAACCACGTCGAATATACGGATAAGGTTTCCAAACCTCGTACACCGGCAAACTGAACCATTCTATTTAACTGGATTTTTATTGGTAAAAATGGGCAAAAAACTTGGACGCCTTAACCTATTAAGGTTAAGGAATCTTAGTATTAAAAGGAATGACCATTATCGTAAAATTTTAATAACCTCGCGGTAAAATTGATTCAATAATTCATTTATTATTGAAAATCAAAGTGACAGTAATAAATAGTATCTATATTAAAAACTTGCAAGTCCGAGTGGGTCTCGCATATGAATGGTTATACTATAAACCGTAATCATCGCGTTTCTTGCAAAGCATGCCTCCCTATTTTTTTGTTATTTTTTCATGTTGGTAATAGAAATATACACTTCCGGTTCACGAGATACAGTCCGCTGACAGTGGGGCCACAGTAGATAAATATACAGTAAAACATCTTCATACAAACGTGCCGCTCTCGGTTTGAATGTGTGCGTGCGCGCCGCGCGCCATGTCGGCACGCGATTTCACGCACACGCTAGCATAATATATGGGTTAATAAGGTGGCGGCAGTGCGGGCTGTGCAGCGCGACTGTGAGCACGCGCGTACGCTACATGACCGCTTGCGTTCGTCAACTCTCGCCGGCGCGGGCGGCGGACACTTGTCGTAAATTACGAGTATCATGACTTCAAAAAGAGGAAAAAAATATTGTAGTGTTTTCGGGTGCCTCAATAATGATTTCGCAAACCCGGACTTATCATTCTTCATACTTCCTACTCAACCAGAAATGTAAGTACCTACTTATACTTAAATATTATTAGAAAATATGGTATTGTATTGTTTATTTCACAGTTTATTTGCTTTATTAAGAGCGTAGCCGAGTCGCATTTTTCTGAATACTATGTTTAGAGCTAAAGTTTATTTTAAGAAGTCTAGTTTTACTATAAAATAGAGGATTGAGTACGAAACATCGTTTTGGTAAACATATTTTTCGCGTAGGTATAGTTGTAATAAGGACAATTTCACAATAATTAATAAATAATAATAAAGCGTTCCGGACGTGCAGAAACAGGAGAAAAATTTTCTCGGTATCAAATTTGTAACTTAGTATAATAAATGTTATGTGAATAAAAGCTTTTTATTTTTACTAAATTTATAAATTGGTAAAATATTCAATCATAATATGCTTTTTATTTTATAAATTTAGATCAAGTGCTGCTTGTTCGAAAATATTAACTAAAAGTAAAAGTGACAACCCTGGGTATCAACGCAAGAGTAGGCTAATAACTCGGCGGGCGGCCTTAGATAACCTACTGTATATTTATCTACTGTGGTGGGGCCGACGGACAAATAGCGGAGGCTTAGTAATAGGGTTCCGTTGTTACCCGTTGGATACGAAACCCTAAAAAACGTAATAGAAGCCGGAGAGGCCAGACATCAATTTTGGCAGTCCTCACATTTAAAAAGACCAACTGTCGTAAGGTTTTATTCCGACGCCTGACAACCCTATACGGCACACAAGGTCTTGTTATTTTCCGCCATCGCATACATACGTCACTATCAATTACTGGCATTATCATTGACTACGGATCTTTTTATCACCATAACGTTACTCTGGAAAACGTTAACTCTTGCTTACTTTGTTTTTAAAGCATCTTAAGCAAGAAAAACCTGCTAAGATATTCAAAGGACTCTTTTCAGGAGAGTTAATGTTGTGCAATTCTTTACACGATGGGACACTTACAGTGCGTTTATTTAACCTCTGACAGCTACTTTATCCCTTATAGAATAAAGGTCATTGATACAAAATCAGAGGTAAATAATATACTTTTTTTATTTTTTATTAGCCTGCACTTGTGTCCGACTGCTGGGCTAAGGCCTCCCCTTTCTCCTTCCAAATCTCTCTCTCTTGGGCGATCTCTGGCCAAGTCTGCCCCGCAAAAAATATTGAATGTTTTTATTTTGTGTTGCAAAGTAATTATTCTTAACATAACTTCGAAGCAGTATGAGCGAGTTCGTATACACGACAGTGTTCAAGATTTAGTAAAATATACTGGACTACGGGAAAACGGATCCCTGAAAATAGTTACGGTGTGAACGAGCTGTTCCAGGAAATGATTGAGTCCACTGATGGCGCCAAACTCGAAATGGAATTCTGGTTTCCATTTAACCTTTTGAACGCTTTTGTCACGTATACATGACAAGCAAGCGCGTGCTCTGTACGCCAAACGTCACAAATATGTGTCAAAAACTACGGCGAATTTGTGGCTTGGCGTCGGGGGCACGCCGATGCGTTTATGCTCTGGCGTTTAAAAGGTATATATGTCACCGGAAAATTGCAGACTCCGTAAGATTGTAATAAATTTGATTCGATTATAATTTCTGGATATTTATGAAAAAATATTTTGTCTACAGCAAATCCCATCCAAATTCAATAGTTTCCAATATATCCGTGTCTTATTTAAAAACATTTGTTTACAATTTCAGGCGATATTTTACAATCTTACGGCGTTTTCTATTTTCCGGTGACAATTATATAAATGCATTAGTTAGCTTCAGATAGCGAAGGCGAAGGCCTTTTCTTATACCGATAAGGAATGAACATTGAATGACGCTGGCTAATTTATACGTGTTCAGTTTATTAGGTCCAGATTCTCTCCCCTTTTTGCGTTGGAGTTAAACATGATTGGCAAATTTGGGAAGTATGCACCTCAATCTACCCCTTCGGTATACTTACTTCAGTTTTTTTGTTTCATACGATATTTCTGTACACTCAACAAACACACTAAACCGGTCTGGTGCGTGTCGGGCCAGGCACAGTGTGTATGAATACATGAAATTGACACCCATCCCGGGTTAACCTTTTGAACGCCACAGTATAAACGCAGCGGCGTGCCCCCGACGCCAAGCCACAAATTCGCCGTACTTTTTGTCACATATTTGTGACGTTTGGCGTACAGGGCACGCGCTTGCTTGTCATGTATACGGGACAATGTAGTTCAAATGGTTAATATATATGTGTCCCAGCCAACTAGTTTAATCAGCCGTTTCATTAAAAGTCTTCCCTTATCATTGAAATGTGCCGTGTAATCAGCGACATAAGTGACATGGGCAAGACATTAAGTGATATTGAACCAAAGGTGCCACTTAGGTCGCTGAAAAATCGGCGCAGTTAAATGAAAAGGGTAGGCCACCTACCCTTCCTCGTCGAGGCGATCGGCGGCGGCGACCTCTCGCGTCCGGCCCTGGTTGAATCCATGGTCCGGAGCGAGGAGGCTTGGGAAGCGGTCACCTCCTTCTGCGAAGCAGTAATGCTAGCAAAGGAGGAGGAGGGCCGCGCGAGGAAAAGGCAAGGCCTTCGCCCCAACCGCCGCAACAGGAGAAGACGCCCCGGGCGTCGGGAGTCGCAGGGCGATCCCCGGCCACCGTAGGCGCGGGCCTGCGGACGGCGAGCATTGGGTGGCTCGCTGTCCGATCCCCACCAGGCCCGGGTCGATGGCGCGTTGTGTTTCACGCGCGCCTCAAAGAGATGTCAGCATAAAAGACGGGGCCCGCTAGGGCCAAAGCTTGCCAGGGTTGCGGAATCTGTTCGAAAGAGATGGGTTGGCACGGATGGGTTTTAGTCAGTACGAGTCTGACACGCCCTTCCGCTCCACCCAGAGCGGAAGAAGTCATTTGATGATTTCCCATCGTTAAAAAAAAAAAAAAAAAAAGGGCCACCTACCCTGCTACCCTTAAACGGCTGTTTGAGCTATTTGGTTGCGACATACATATGTATCACTGGCGCCAACTTGGCATTTGATTTCCAGTCCATTTTCGTTATTGCGAACCCACGTCGAAAAAACTGCTAATTTTTCGTTGGCACCTTCGTACATTTATATGTTGGTCGAAAGCTTGTAAAACCTACTTAGCTGTGATTGTTTTCCTTTGAACTTCTTTATATAATAATAATAATATCTTGGGACAACTCACACACGGTCATCCTATCCCAAACTAGGCAGAGCCTGTGCTATGGCAACCAGGTAACTGATAAACATACTTATATTTTTCTAAATACATACATATTATAGACAAATTACACCGAGACACAGAACAAATGATCATGATCATCACACAAAGATTTGTCCTGGGTGGGAATCGAACCCACGACCTCCGGTTTAGCAGTCAGGGTCACTAACGACTCGACCAACAGGCCAGTATATATCTATAGGGTGATTGGTAATTAATTGAGTTTCTTCAAATGACCTTCTAGAGTTAATTTTCATTGATCTTGACTCCGATACTTTGGAGACCAAAGTGGTCCTTTCGTTAAGTAATCGTCGTCTTAGTAAAATCGAGACGAAGAAAAAGGAAAAGTCCAGATTCCTCTTTTTAAATTTTTTGACAGTCGTTTTCGGTGGCAGTGTGTCACGTACTCTAGGTCTGCTTACCAATTGTCATATTGATTTCGTTAGTTCCAAATGTTCCAATAACCAAACAAGGTGACCAAATTAACTTGCATTCGAAGGCGTAAAATAACCGACCTCTTCTTCCACAGTATATGGCAGATATCCAGATGTCCGGGCGTGTGACTTCGCAGCCGTCCAAGTGGACGGTGCGTACCGGACAGTGTGGGACGCGGCCGTGGCGGCGCTAGCGGTCGTGGAGCGCCGCGCCAACGGGCTCGCCGACCAGGCTGTGTTGCACTGGGAGGTGCTGTGGCCGGTGAGTGAGTCTCACAGTAGTGTGAACAGTGTGGGACGCGGCCGTGGCGCCGCTAGGGGTGTGGACGTACGTGGCCGTGGCTGCGCTAGTGGTTGTGGATGTACGCGGCCGTGACGGCGCTAGCGGTCGTGGACTTGAATATCGACGCCGCTGCTATTATGTAGCCACGAGTTCCTCAGGGCTTAGCGTGCCGAAATAATAAAAAAAAGGTACTAAGGAGAAAAGTGTTAAAAAATAAGTTTGTTTTTCACAGAGACTATTTGCTAACAGAGACTACGTATACATAAGAAGACACAAAGAATTCGATATAGAAACGAAAACCCTACCGCACAAAGACGGCATATTCCGACCTCCCCCTTGCGAAATCCGACAAGAGCCGACGATCTATAACGAACGCCCGAGCGTGCACTCCAACGCGAAACGGAAAGCTATGGAAGCGTACGAGAGAGTCAGAGAGGGAGAACCAAGCGACAACAAGGTGTATGTCATCGTGTCGCGTTCGTGTGAGCATCCGAAGGTGCCCGAAACAAAGCATGCGATCCGAGTGTCGGAGTACTGGAGCCATATGGTTGTGAAGACCTTGGATGGACCTGATAAAGTAAGGACTCTTTTCGGTATTAGTTTTAAACTCGTAAAAATTAATAACACTTTGTTTTGAAGCGAAACTGTGCGTATCTTTTTTTTTTTTTATTTTTTTTTTTTTTTTTTTTTTTTTTTTTTTT